>JASVEL010000816.1:0-81921 GCA_032618575.1 Nicotiana noctiflora | reverse complement strand
CGTCGCTGATCTATAGTTTTATTGGAGTTGTCGAGGTAGCTGCCTGATGTCCGCAGGACCCGACTCCTTCCCTATTTCTTTGTCATTTTCAGCAGTTTTGATCATTGTATTATTGGAGTTTTATTACTCTGTATTGTTAGAGGCTCTAGACTCATGACACCAGATCTTTGGGTAGCTATTCATTAGGATTCTATTTAAATAATATTCAAATAGTTGATTTTGAGCTTCATGCTCGGGTTGAGTGAGTAAATGGTTGGGCTCCATCACGACCGGGTTTGTGGTCGTGAGAGGGGGAGGGAGGGTATATAATTACATGCCATCCTCTTTAATTTTATCATGTTTAACCAAAAAGTCTTAAGCCTTTTGTTTAACTTATTAATGAAGAAAATAGAGGATAAATCCCAGCCAAGAATAATTAACTCCATATTTAAGTGTAATGAATAAAAGAATGAGACATAGCAAAGCTTTTAGCTCGATTTAAGATTATTCAAAAGACATCAAGCATCATAATAAACTTACATTTTTGGAGTATCGTCACGTAATATAAGAGCAAAAAAGGAAAAGAAGGAATGACATTTTGAGGTCCATGAGATCCATATTTATTGATTTGACAATCATAATTACAGAGGTTTTTCTTCCCTATCTAAACCTTTTCATTGTTGTTCTCCTTCTGAGAGAGATAAAAAGCCCCATCTCTCTTGTCTTCTCATCTTTTATATATATATTGTCAGTATTCCCTTTTGTCCATCAGTCCTTAACCAGAGGGCCTTAATTCCCTTGACTGTACTTCACGTCGTCTTCCTCAACTACTATGCTATTTTCTTGGTATACGGGCTTCTTAAGGGCACAATCTTGGTGGTGAACGAGGTATTTGTTGTTATTACATCTAGTGGGTACGACCACGACATAGTTAACCTCTTACCACTCCTGTTAATGATAATCCATATGTGGTCAAATTTTAACCCATACAGTTAGTCTCTCTAACCATGGGGGTCTCCTATGGGCGAGCTCGATGGGCAGACCCTGTTGATTCCAAAGTGGAAAAATCTAAACGCTCTATGCGAGGAGCGAGAACCTAATGGAGAGGTAGCGATGTGATTCTTCGAGAATCATGTTGGATCGTTACGTCATTTCAAGACTGAACCATCACATCAGTTCACGGTGTTATCAATATTTCCCATGCGTCATTATGGCGCACGTTTTTCATATATTGCATCATTTCTAGTGCCCTTTTCGTTTTCTAACTAGCGACTCTTGGTTTTTTCGCTTAGGGAATTTATGTCCCTATAAATAAGAGGGGAGCTCCTCATCTGAATATTATGTTTTTCAATTGCTTAAGAGAGAATTTCATAAGTCTTCTCCTCTTTCCTTAGTCTCTCATGTCGCTTGTTCTGCTAGAATTTGTAGTGACCATCGTCTTTCTTATTCATCATCCTTGCTTCTTTCGACCAAAGAAAATAAATAGCCAGTACTTATTCCTACTCCAATAACTCTTTAGGTGCTCCGATGCCGGAGACTGACGCATCCCTTCTTCAAGAGGGAGCGGAGAATGTGGAAGATGAGGGGTTTCTGATGGCGGATGAGGTAGTTCCCCACCCGAGGAAGGCGAGGACCGATTTAACAACCCTTCTAAAATTGAACCGGAGCCCGTACCTTCCATGATGGATGCTATGATGATCACCACGTTCGAAGCCAAATGGGGGATCCTCGACTATATTAAAATGGTATCGGGGAGGGGGGGGGAAGGGTAAGGATATAGCGCATTTACATCGCTTGGGCTATTGCGCATTTTACACGTATCCTTTATCGTGGGGGTACACGCTTCCCCTTCCTTCTTTGGTGGTTGATTTCTGCCTTTATGAGGTGTGCACGGCTTAACTCTCCCTTATGCGAGTAAGCTCTTTCTCATGCTCATTCATGTACATAGAGCTAGCCGGCCGAGGAATTTCTCTAGGACATATGCTCCACCTCTTTGACCCCATTTTCTTCTTGGTGGTGAAAATGGACGACAAGACCAACTGCCGCTTCTGGGAAAACTACTTTTACGCCCGAACAGAGCATGTCGTATCGAACCTGACGGAGTTTCCTGAAACGTGGAATTTTGCTCGTAAGTTCTCATTTCTGTTTAATTTGTGCAATTTTTCTTAAGATGGATATCAGTTGTCCCCCCCTTAAACAACTTCGCTAAGGATTTACTTTTGTCTTTGCCACCAAGAGACTACCTCCCCCGCTTGATGCTGATATTCATGAGTTGGTGAGCGCAATTCTTTCCTACAGGGTGGGGATTCGTCCTTCCATGAGAAGTTTAGGTGCAAGCCACTTACTGGTGAGTTGGTTCGTTGTGGTTCCGATTTGTTCTTTACTTCAAAGTTTTTTTTAATCTTGTCGTTATGTTGTCAAATCCTGATTTACTGGCAGGTCGAAGAGGAGCGAAAAGGACGAGGGCTCCTCTGCTTGCGTTCCGTCAACCGATGCTCTCTACCCGGCCCGCACCAAGAGGTACTGCAGGTGACGGCATAGAGAATTCGGCCGCCCGCTGGACCGCGCCCGCAGCCAAGGCCGTACGCTTGGAGGTTACTCCTCAACTGGAGACTCTGGTTCACGCAGTTCGTTCAACACGGGAACTTTCCCGCGTTGGTAGTGGAGAAGCTCCATCGAAGAAGTGAAGGGTAGTGTTGGAAGGGGCTTCTTTAGCTGAAACATCCTCGAGGGGCGAACTTGCATCAACAGCCCCCCGAGACTGGCAGTGGTGCCAACCTGGATGCGGGGGTGATGCCGGTTGTGAGCGTTCAGGAGACTATGGTAACAGAGGGACATAGCTCTGAGGCTAATGTTGTTGTTTCGAGCATATCATCGTCATCTCGGTCGAACCGCACCCCTTATTCCGCAAATAAGAGGGGAAGGCGTCATGGTTGAGGATTATGAATCCGAATATGACATTGACCCCGAGGACATGAGAATGTTCAAAGATGGTTTTACTCGAATTGTGGTAAGAACGGAAGGCCCTTCTCGAATACTGGAAATTCTATCGGACCTCAACCTTTGCGAGACACGGTCGATTTGGTGCCACAATTCGATCTTCTATGCTCCGCCGTCGAGAGCAAATCTCTTTAGGAGGTCAATGATTCTGAGTTGTCACGCGGTATGGCAGCGATGACCTTAAGGGTGAGTTCCCATTTTGCTTTCTTCGCTTTATGGCCTTTGTTTTTATTCTAACTCTTTCTTCCCTGCTTTTAGACTTAAATGCTGGAGGCGGAGAGTGCTCGTAACAGTTCGGTCGGTTTAGTCGGTTTTAAATATTCATTGATATTCCACACAAATGAGAAATTAAAAATGTCAAGGGTAAAATAGAAAATGCATATGATAAGAGGAGCATAAAGTCTATTGTTTAATTATGGAGGAGCAATTTGATTTTTAAGGTAAAGTTGGAGGATCAAAATAGGTTTTACCTGTATAATTGTGTATACTGAATGTATATGACTTTAAAAAAAAAAAAGTAAAACAGATTTTTTTTTTGTAAAAGAAATAGGTAGAATATTTCTCCTAAAGTTTTCTTTTCTTTTTTCCTTCCTAAAGTGTTTCTAATTGTTGGACGTTGAAGCAAACCCATAGAACCAACAGCAGCAGCGAAACTGAGAGATGGTGGAGTTGAAAGCAAAGTGGTTGAAGAAAGCAGTGATTCCTTCCACTGTTATAGAGCATCCTTCCCCTGGCAATCTCCAGTCTACTCGTCTTGCCCTTCATGTCCGTTATACTAATTGCCTCTTCTTCTTTTTTTCCTATTTCCATTTTTGGCAATTCATTTTAACTCTTTTTCTGAGAGCAGGTAAATGATGACAACAATTCTTCTTGTTGGGTCTATGTAGCTTCTGGTTGCCATATTTACAGACTTCTTGTAAGTCCTTATATTCAAAATTCCCTACACTGACATGCTTTACACTTGTGTATATACGTGTTCAAGATATTAGAAATTATCATATATGCATATCAAAAATCACATTTTTCTATATGTTTTATATTCAGGTTAGATTTTTTTCTTGGTTCCTATAATGTTTATTGGAGCCCCTCACTGGAAAATTCTTTTATAGTCCCCAGATGAATTCTAGAATGCTAAACTGAAATTGTCTTGCCCCATTTAAGAGGGGAAAATCTGAAATTGTCTTTCCAATTATTACAATTTTATTTCTTACATGTCTGATATCCAAGAGGCTCCAAAACTTTAAGTTTATGAGTTCCGACAGCAACCTAGTGTTAATATACAATAATAACTACGTTTACAGTGAAATATTTATTAAGTAGTGTATTTCTTTAATACATATATTGGGCTTGGACGAAAGCTACAGGATTCGCATGAACCTATAGCTAACACTATAGATCTTCCCCTGTTGATATGACCCTGCACACGCAATTTATGACTTCTGTTTGTGATTTGTAAAGGTGACAAGAAGAGATAGAGAGACAGATTGAGGATTGGTTGGGGGTCGGGGCTGTGGGAAGTTGAAAAAGCTACTCTGTCGGATTGCAGATTGTTGTCATGTGGCTATTTCATTTCGTCCTCGGTTATTATTGTTTTAGTTATCATGTCTATAAAAGTCAATAAGTTCATTATTGACTTGACACACATTCTTGCAGGTTATTAGCTGACTAACACTTTTACAAGCATGTTTTTGATAGACATGTTTGACAGACAAGAAAGAGTAGTTCATTTTATTTTCATCGTCACTGTACAGATTCCAATGAAAAGTTCACTGATCAACCTAGGAAAGGGGGACCTCCTAATTCCTGAACAATGCGAGGTAAACTTGTCATTTTTTTGGGTCATGATGCAAGAAGAAAATTATGATGTTGCTTAACAATGACGTTCATGTTAAGGTTCTAGAGGCCTCAGTGGTCAATCGCTGCCCCCATCGGTCAGAAATCCAAAGCATAGCGCTAGCTGAAACTGAAGGTAAGATCTGGAGACATGCTGCATATCTTCTGACTTTCATGAGTTGCACTTGCATTATTAAGTGATATTTAGCTTTTCAATATTTGGCAGCTCTTGTGATTTACTGAAAAGTTTGTTGCTATTCTCTTATTGTGAAATAATCCTCCTAAGGTATTGAAATAAGGCATGGTGATAAAGGAGTTCACTCTACTTTCCACCCAAAAAAATGGTGTGGGAGACGGTGATACGTATAGATAGAGAGACAGAGAAGGGGAATTAGAAAAAGAAACGACAGGAATGGCCTGTTGTATGACATCATTGAATTATAAAACTAGTATTAAAACTTTTTTCTTAAGTTAGAAAGTATTTGTACCATGCTGTGGTCTTGTCCGTCTGAAGGGTTTTCTACTTCGTTTCCTTTTGAGAACTTGCTGCTTTTACTTCTTTTCTATCGTCACTTTTTTTACTATGCGGTTTTTCCATTAGTTTACAAGTGAATATTTTTCTCTTAAGTACTTGAAGCAGCTACCCTCTAGCTGTCAACAACTTGATGCTATGTCTAGCTCTCTACAGGCACTGGTTGCTTAACACTGGGAAGCGTGGATTCTTATGGTCACCTTATTGTCTCAAGATTAGATGCCAGTGGTAAAGGTTTCTCTCCTGTTTCATTTCACGGAACTATATGGTGGTGGATTTGGATAACTATGAACAGTTTATTTTGGTGTTGCTCCTGGTAGACCTAAATTTTCTCTATGGATATAGGCATTAGGCAACTGTTAGTAACTAAATTCACTAGTTATGTGGTCCAACATGCTCACTTGTTTAGTTTTATTATAGTTTAACTGAAGATGCTGAGCTTAGAGTAGTATAATCTAAAGTATGAGTGATGTTGTATTGTTGTTTACCAACTTGCTTCTTGATTAAAACTGATTAAATATAGTGTTGCTAATTAGACTAGATCTAAGCAAAATTGTGAAATGTGATTTTAACATGGGCCAGACATTGAATTTCACTAGTGAGTTATTCTTATCAAGCATGATATTTTGATTGTGGTTTGATCAAGTGCTGTTTTTTCAGATGTCAACAGGCTTACATATTCTGTCTCTCCTCGAGATTGTGGTGTTGGAGAAGGTAGCTGGGCAGGCCTTTGCTTCAACCCTACTCAATGGTCCATGGTATTTGATCTCATGTATCTGCTAGATTTGAGTTTGTACTCCTTAATCTTGATGTCTCAGATCTTTAAGCTTCTTCCTGCTTGGCAAAATTTGTATGAAAACCATTGTATATGTGCTCGTGGGTGCAAATTAGAGAAAGCTTCTTCTGAATAGTTTGCTATCCATTTGCTGTTGTATATCTTCTGGTGTGCTTCAATATAGCTTGTGTCCTTTGCCTAAGAGTTTTCAAGCTAGACTATCTGCTGCTTGGAACAAATTTTACTTTTTGTCTATGTTATACTGAGAAATGTGAAATGATAGCAAAAAATTTCTCAAAATCATCTCCTTGCCTTTAAATGTAACGTACTTTTTGCCCCATGTATCTATTGCTTATTAAGCTAAATAACTTCAGCTAGTCAACATACCTGAGCACAAATAGTAAGTTTCTGTTATTCTCAATGTCATATTGGGTATTCAAATGAACTCTAAGGCCTCATTTGTTTGCACTTAATGGACGTCTGAATCTCAATCATTCAGATCATAGACATTAATTGCGTTTGTTTCGAAAGTCTGAATCTTAATTATTCAGATCTTAATCATTAAGTGTGTTTGTTTTTTTACTTCACAACCACTTAATGGGTCTGAATAGGTCTGTATGATTAAGATCTATAACAGAGACTTAATTTCATTAAGATGCTATCACATATTCATTATTAACTGCTATCACCGCCTACCATTATCAACTACCACCATGTCACCACCACCACCATACTCAACCACCACCACCACACACATCCCCCACCACCTCCACCACCACCACGCCACCATCATCCTTAATCATCTCCATTATCGACCATCACCACCTACTATCCCCACCACTCCGACCACCATCGTTCTCACCCGCAATTAACACTCATCCGCATCAACTATCACAACTGACCATCCCATCACCATCAACAAGTACAACTGGCACTACCCATCGTTATAACCTACCACCACCCACCTACCACCTTCCTCAATCACAACTACTGCCACCACCCGACATTATTAACTATCACCACCCACCACCACCATCCTCAATCATAATCGCCACCATTACCAATCACTACTAACTACTAGCATGAACCACCATCATCAACCAAAACTACCACCAACCACCGCCTCTAGTCGACATTCTCCTATTAGCCATCACCACCAACAACTATCATATTTAAAAAAATTATATATTTTATTGATAGAATATTAGATTAATTAGTATTTCATTTGAATTTTATGTTTATTAATTTTCAAATAAAGATAAATTTTATACATTCGGATGTTAAAAATCAAACAGTCTTAATTATTTCTATTCAGATCTTAATACACATCTTAATATATTCGGATGTGTATTCAGATTCAGATGTCTTAATCTTAATACACATCTTAATATTCAGATGTGTATTCAGATTCAGACGTCTTAATCTTAAAAAAAACAAATGAGGCCTAAAGCACTTTTAAGTTGAGTTGAGCTCTTGTAAGGCAAGTGGGAAGGTTATTTTGTTCTTCTGCCATGTGCATTTCATTTTCTTTCTTTTACCATCTTCTCTCTCACTTAAGGCTGTTGTGTGGTTCGGGCCCGGGCCTAAATGGGCTAAATAGGCCCCGGGCTCTGGCGATCCGGGCCCAAGCGATCCCGGGCTTAACGGTCCTGGAGGGTGGAGCCGGCCCACTGTGGGCCTAAGCCCACATGGACCCGGGCTAAGTGGGGCGGGCCCACGGACCTAAACGGTCCTAAGCGGGCCTAAGTGTTCCGGGCTATTTTTTTTTGAATTTTTTTTATCTAAGACAATTTCTCGTAAATTATATTATATAATTGTGACTTAAATTTTTTAATTCAAATTTAAACACATGAAAATTGCAAAGAAATATTCAGGGGAATGCCTTATAATCTTTATTATTACGACATTAACAAAAAATGGCACCATTAAAAGGAAAAAAACTAATGAAGATGTGTCAAAATACCAGTTACATATTAGTCTACATATTATATCTAACAAATTTTATAAATCCTTTAAGGTTCGGAGGAATTTCTATTGGCGGTGGCGGAAAAGAAGTTTGTTCATCACCACTTCTGGGCGAAGCAGTATCCTCCGCAAGTTCCGCTAGCATTTCTTCATAAGCTTCGTCTATCTCCGGTTGTGATGCAGCAAGTCCAAAATTTCTTCTTTCCGAACGGATCCTATCTCTGAAGAGTACTAATTGTTTCAAGCTCTCCCTCATAGACGCTCTATGATCACCGATTTGAAGTCTTGCTTGACTTGACTGAAATCGCCCTCCGATGCCACTGTTTAAGCTTGAATACTTAAAATATCTCGAGCCATCCTTCAAAAGTACCGGATAGTATTTTTCTTTGTCCTTCCACCATACCAAACCATCAAAAGAGTCGTCGGGATTCTATGATTCAAGTCCCTGCGACAAATAAACTTGAAGCTCATTTAGTTGTGCAATATCACCAATATTATCACCTTGAGAACCCTTGAACCTCGTCCAAGAACTAAGTGCTTTTAGGCCCGTCGTTTTTTAGATGATTGTGAACTAGACGAATTAGGAGTTGGAACATTTGGTCTAGCATGATCTAAGGCAAGTTGATAAGCATTATAAATTTTTTGAGCATTTATTTTAATTAAGGCTTTTGCATCTGCAAGTGTAGCAAATTACTCATCTGAAAGTGATAAAGCCTTATAAATATTTGTATACCAAAAGTGAGGACCTCCTAATTTCGTGGTAGGATTTAACATGACAGCAACACTATAAATAAGGGGATAGGGAATCAATAGCAAGTTGATAAATTACACCACCCTCTGAAAATTGAGTAAACAAATTCGCAAATTTTGCAATATAAACTGAACAGTTAGAAATAGTAGGATAATATTGCCTAGATAATTCATTTGTAGCAACATGAAATTGTTCTAAATATTCTACAAGAATTTTAACATTAGTCCTATCCTGATTTGTAAGGTGCTCATCATCACCACCAACACGAGCATTAAACATTGCGTTTATTGGATTTTTATATTCATATGCAATAACTAAACTTTCATACATATAATTCCATCTAATCAGACAAGGTTTAAGAACCTTTCTTTCTCTAAGGCCAAATCCATCACATTTTTTAGAATATTCTCTAAGTCTATTTCTACGGTTTGAATAAAAAAAGCCAATTAAGAGCCATTTTAACCTTTTCAACTTCAACATTTTAAAATTTTCATACCAATCACCAACGATTAAATAGTAAATATGACAAATACATCTAACATGAAAAATATTATTAAATGCAGGATTTAGTGTAGTTATAAGCAAGCCTATAGCATTAGTGTTACTAGAAGCATTATCCATTGAAACTGATATTATTTTATCTCTAATGCAAAAATATCTACAATATTTGCAACTGTGTTAGTAATAAACTTACCTGTGTGACATGAATTAATTATTCTATAAGCAATAATGCGCTTTGCATTATCCATTTCTCATCAATCCAATGAGTGGTAGCAGTAAGATAATCACAGTCATTACCATTTCTACCAATATCAATAGTAATAGCAACGCGATAATTTATATGAGTAGATAAATAGCGCAGATATTTTTCATATTCATGTTTATATTTATAAATATTGTTCTTTACGGTTGTGTGAGACCATCCTTTATAAGTAGGATTAAAAACTCTTCTAATATAATGCATAAAGTGAGGGTTAGACGGAAAATTATAGGGTAAGCACTTAACAGTAACCATTTTTGCCAACTCTTCACGATCTTTATTTGGATCATAATATAATATGCCACCGGTAATAGTGTTAATTCCCGGTTGAACTAGATTTGACCCAGTACTAGGGTTAACCTGAGTACCTACACTTGTCCCCTCTTGTGCAATTTTCATTTGAAGAAATCTAGCTTTATCTTTAGGGTATATCTTTATGTGTCTAGTCAAACTACTCGTACCGCTACGGTCTCCAGTAAATTTATGAGTCATCAAAGTCCCACAAGTTTTACACTTAGCCTTATTATGATCGCTTAGTTGAATAAACAAGTGCCAAACAAGAGATGTTTCGCACCGTCTAAAAGGTTGTATATTAAAAGTAGGGGTTACTACAGGAGGGTCAGGCAGGACATCATTTGGATTATTTTTAGTTGGTTTAACAATAGGACTAGTAGGTGTATCATCTAAATCTGGTTGTGTTTCATCTAAATCACCATTTTCATCGATAGTTGGATTACCATAAAGAACATTCATATATTCATCATTTAATTATTGACCTGGTGCAATATTATGGTAAAATTGACTATCTGTAAATTGAAAACAAGGGTTGTCACTATCAAGAATAACAAGTGGAGGAGGACGAGTAACAGGTCTGGGTCGGGGAGCTGGGAGAGGAGTAGTAGCTTGGCCACTCGATTCACCAATTTTACATTTTCCCTTACCACCAAATATTTTTTTCAAAGAAAAGGCCATATTAATTATAATTATACAAACTAAAACAAACAAAAGTATAATATTAAAACTTAAGAGTTGGAACGAGTTTACCGAATTGACGAACAACTTCTTGAAAATTGTATATCGTTGAAGACTTGAAGACGTCAATTCACCAACTTCACAATTTTTCACAAATTGCAATAATAAAGTAAGCAATTATAGAAGAAAATTAGAGAGAAATTGATGATTTTGTGAGTAAAAATAAAATAATGAGGGGTATTTATAGTTGAGAATAGGGAAAATATGTGATTATAAAAAGTTTGGGGTTAAAACAAAGTTTGGGGGGCAAATGGCTCTTTTCTAAAAAGCCAAACGGCTAAATTGGCAGGACAACGGCTAGATTTTAAACTTCCAACCGTTGGCCAATTTTTTTTTAAAATTCTTTTTTTTTTCAAAAAAAATAGCTGTTGGGCTCGGTTGAACCGGCCCAGGCCCGCCAACCGATCCCAGGCTCGCGATCTCTCCATGCTCAGGGCCACAGTGGGCTCCTAGGACCGCTTGGGCCCGGACCATACGGGCCAGCCTGTTTAGCCCAAAGTCCATGTGGGCTCGCGGGCCTGGGCCGGTCCCGGACCACATTACAGCCTTACTCTCACTCTCTCCTGCAAAGAAAAAATTCTTTTCAGTGGCATATTTCTTGCTTTCAGCTTGAATACAGGATATACTGATCTTTTCCTCAGGTAGCTGTGGCTCACAGTTTCTCCAAAACCGTAGATGTTTATGACCAAGATATTCATCTCCGCACTTTACGTACGTAAGTATCTTTGGTTTGGAGACAGCAGTTATCCTTTACAGTATCATCTCAAACTGTTCATTCTATTTCTTGCTACTTTGTTCTCCGGTTCTGAAATATGGTCTATATATAAAGCAGCATGTACAAAAATATCATGCATCTAGCATTCAATTTCCAGTCTCTCTCTTTATATATATATATATATATACACACGCGCAGTGTTGCAAAAGCAGACACAAAATATAGGAAACTATTGCCAAATGCTGAGTTTACTTTTTGTGGTCAGAGATAAACAAGTCAGACATTAAGGAGCATTAATACCTTTAGCAGATGCTTTATTTGTGAAAAAGAAACTGAAGATACAAGGCATCTTTTTATCCACAGTCCAATTGTTCGTCAACTTTTGAGTAAAACAGCATACACTATTTGAAGTGTGAACAAAAGACAAAATAAATAGAACCAAAGCAAAACAGTCCAGGAATTAAATGCACTCCTCATAGCCATTTCTATTACTCATTCTCCTTTCCGTTCAACAACAGCAACAAAAACAACAACATACCCAGTGTATTCCACAAGTGGGGTCTTCCCATCATAATAAGCAATTTCAATAATGTCTCACTATGAAAGCTGAGAGTATCCATGTTTATACCTGTGACTTGCTGTCTGTAGTAGTCAATTTTTGGAAAAGTATTTAGATTGCATTTCTGACTGCTACGTGTCCGTCAAATGGCAAATAATTCTATTTGCAGACTATTTTCTTTTTTCCTTTTCTTCTTAAATATCTATGAGAAATCTATGCAAACAAGAATCGTGTTGCAGATTGTCGTATCCATCATCACTTATGTTCATGCAAAGTTTTTCTGGAGGGGGTGAAAGTTCCATGTTAGCAATTGCAGAAGGTTGCCAGGTGATGTTCCTTTGTTTTTCGTTTTCTTATGTTGGAATCATGCAGAGAATTCCCTGTTCGTTCCTGATTCTTCTCTGCACTCTGTATTGACTGCAGCTGTCAATATGGGACTTGAGAATGAAAGAAAAAGGTGGTTGCGTGCGTCGAATCTGTGGATCAGTAGGAGATATCTTGTATGCAGTCTGTAATTCTTCAAAAGGTACTATTGCAACTGGTGGAGCTGATCGCACTGTGACCGTTTATGATCATCGAAGGTTGTTTCCTCATGAAGCTTTACTTGGTCCTGAGGGCTGTTTGCTATACTAGTATAAAGAAAAATTATATTTACAGTGTGCTTGTGCACTTAATCAATTGCAGATCACTTGGAATACACTATGCCAACTTTGATCTTGTCTATCATCTCATACATTTCTAATCAAATATTGCGGTTTTTAGCACTAGGATATGTTCTTTCTTTCAACTTCTCATGAAGTATGTAATTATCTCAGCTTCCTATGTCTGCTTCAATGTCCTGATGTGAAATATACATTTCAAATGCAGGTGGTCAGCCATCTCAAGATGGCTAAACTGCTCTAAATATGAGGTAAATTTCTGTCATGTGTGTGTATTTGGGGGGGGGGGGGGCATTTTAGTTATTTTATGTAATAAGGTATCAAAGGAACTCCTAAAAACAAATCCTGTTAATAGCCCTTGTCTCAAGTGAGGCCACACAGATGAAGTTGTTTGGTCAATATTTTAATTCATCTCATTATTGGTTCCCTCAATCTCAATGACCATTCTTTTTGTTTCTTTTTTCTTCTATTTCCTTGCTGTTCATTTTTTCTTTCAATGTTCTTCATTATACCATGCTTTGTTCTTCTACTTCTAATTACTATAATATCTCATGCTACGGCAGATAACTGGACTTGCTTTCTCTTCCATTGATCCTGAATACGTCTATGTGCAAGGAGTTGACTACGAGGTGACTATTTCACAACCAACCATTCATAGTTTCTCATGAATTAAGTAGAGAATCTGAGTTGCATCATTACTCCAACTTATATCTTCACTTAAAACATAGAACTAACATAGAGCAATACTGATGTAAAATTTCAGCACAGCTAGACATTCCTTCAAAGATGTTCAAAATCTTTTTCCATTATTCCGACGAGTATCCACAATTCTTCAAAACGTAATAATCCCCATTAAGATCCAATATTGTTGATTGCTGTTTTTTAAGTAGTCACAGTCTGGCCGACAAATCTTACCAAAAATATTACTGAGGAATTTTTCTCTCTTTATTTCTGTCCAGATCCCTAAATGACAAAGTGTAGAACTCAATTTCTCCCCTCACAACCCAACCAAATCCAACTCTCTTTTTCCTTTTAGTTCTTTGAATTTGAAGATACTATCTTCTAATCTGTCTCCAATTTTTAGTAATTTTTTTAATTCAACCCACCAAGCAATGGGTAAAATGCATTACATGGTCTGTCTATCATGATTAAAATGTTATTACTCTTTTTTTTTTCCGTCAAAGTAGAAGCATAAATCACTCAAGTACATGAAAATCGGTTCTTGTTATTTAGTAGTTTCCTTCCACATATTTTCTTGTTTTTTATTTCCTTTTTCCCCTTTTCCTTCCCTACACTATTGCCAATTTTGTAACGTTAGTCTCAAGATAGCAAGGCAGCGGTCTGTTGCCCACTGAAATGATTACTGTTGTTTGTTTAGGGGGCCAAAATGACGAATGGTTTATTACTTGCGAATTTGAGGTCCTATACCACAGCCATCTGGGCTTGCTCCATCCTTATACATGGTGCATTTTGATTTTTGTTCCTCATAATAGTCATAGTGTCAGTAGTGATTTGTTTCCATCACCTTGTTCCTTCTTCTCCTATTCTTGATAAACTTAAGAGAGCATTAATTTGTGTTTTAGGTATGAAATTGAATGCAAGTATTGTACAGCCTTTATACTTCCCATGACAATGTCATTGATATTGAATAGCACAATTGATGAATCTGCACAGGTCCTCTGTGGACAATGGCGAGAAAGCAAGAAAATATTTTCATACCGAGGAGATTCTAATTGGCTTGGATTTAGCAAGGTATGAACTAAGTGTGAATGTGATATGCAGATTATCCAGCTCTACTTGGTTAATTTGAAGGTGGTAATCACCACCAATGCACTTCTTTTATTTGAAATGGATCAGCACTGTGATCTGATCTAGTGTTACATCAGATGTCACTTCTTGACTAACTGTTGAACTCCAGTGTTGTTAACTGTATCATTTTGCTTGATTCTGTTCCCTTACTTTTCCCCTGTCCACCTCATCATGAACTGCCATGTTTCTGGAGCTGTAACGCGAAGTCGCGAACTACTACTGTGTTTGAGAGTTTTTGTTCAGTAATATGCCAACTTTGCTATGAAACTTGTTTCTTGTTATTCCTCATCCATTAAGCTCTTTTATACATGTTTTTTACAGTGTTCAGACAGAGATGTCTTAGGGGGTTGGTGCGACTCAGGTAGTATATTTGTGGCTGATATCCATGGAGTAAATTGAGTGAACGGATTACACCTGCCAAGCGACTTAGATTGTCTCTGCTGAAACAACCTTCTGAATGAATGTGTTTATATTCTTCATGCACTTTCTACCCTCCGCTCGTATCATCAGTTTCACTTAGATCAAGGATTGATGCTGAAAGGAGATGTTAGTTGCACGAGTCCTGCATCACTCGAGTCGATCAGTTAACAGCATCAACCATCTTACTAAGAGCCAGTTCGTGTCCCAGCTACATTGTAAGGGTTTTTTTCGAGTAACATGTTAGCAAAGAGCATAACAACTATACTTTAACAGTCACTAATGTAGTCCAGCATATGAAGGGTACAGTGGCAAATGTAAACAAATGTTTTCCTTCCTGTATTATTACCTGAATGGTGTTGTGCATTTTATTCTATTTATTGAAAAAACGAAATCCTTTTCATTTTTAGTTGTCTCTGTTTTGAGAATAATTAAGTCGTGATAATTGGCTCCTTCTTCAAGTTCAATGATTCTTAAGATATGATTGGTCTCATCAACACCAATTGGCAACTCATTATAGGATATCTCAAGCTAATCCAAAATACCTTCAACAGATCATCCTATAATTTTGACAATTTGATGCCAAAAGAAGAGTTAGGGGTCGTTTGGTACGAGGGATAATTGATGGTATCTTGTTTGGTTAGCAAACCTGGGATAAGTTATCCTAGGATTAAAATTAGTACCGGGATAATTTATACCTTGTAGGGCGTGAAATAATTAGTACCGGGATAACTTATACCTTCTTAGAAATTATGCAATGCATGTCTTTAATATAACATACCAAACAGTGAATAAAAAATAATACTAAGATAACTAGTGTTAGCATAACTAATCTCAGTATAATTTATCCATGCGTAACCTATATTCAAACCAAATGACCCCTTAAACTGCTGAATTTGTATGCTTCATAAAATCTTTACTTTTGGTAGTACCATTCCAAGTCTCACTATTTCTCGTCTGTTCACTGGCACCTTTATTTCTTCTTGTTTTTGGAATTTCCTATCAAGAATTTTAATATTGTTTTTGTTAGGAAGTTTCCTCCCACTTTTCCCATGATGTAAGCAATGATGCAATGGATGGTAGGTGAGGTAGGTGAGGTAGGTGAGATGGGAATATTGCAAATTGATCCTTCTTGATAGGTGAGATTTGCACTTTTGGTCCCTATCTCAAAACTATAAATACCCCCTCATCTCATTGTTTTAAACACACCAAAAACATTCAAAAACTCAAGTATAAGAGTTTGAGAGAAAGAGAGAGTTTGTTTTTCTTTAGGAAGTTTTTTCTAAAGGGGGAGTGACAAAATAGTGAGTAAAATACTAGTCGGGTATTTTCGGGAAACACTTTTGTGTGCGCCACTATTTTGGGTAGAGCTCGGAAAATTGTTGTACCTCCAAACTATTGGAGAAGTCTCTCTTTGTAAGCCTACTAAAAGTTTTAGTGGAAGTTGGTGCCGGGTTTGTGGACGTAGCCTAAACGTTTTAGGTGAACCACGTTAAATTCTTTGTGTCATTTATTTTTCGTTGATCATTTATTTTTCCCGCTGTGAAGAAGTGTTTAGTGCCACCGGGTCCTAACAAGTGGTATCAGAGCTTTGGTTAGAATACTATTCATACGTACGGTACTATTCATACGTACGGGTACTATTCATCCATACGGGCACTATTCACACCTACGGTTACTATTCACCCTCGGGAATATGGAGGCAAGGACAAGCAAGATGGTCAACTTGAACGGCACAAATTACCACTTATGGAGAAACAAGATGAAGGATCTCCTGTTCGTGACGAAGATGCACCTGCCGGTGTTCAGTGCTCAGAAACCTGAAGACAAGTCAGACGAGGACCGGGAATTTGAGCACAACCAAGTGTGCGGCTACATACGGCAATTTGTTGAAGATAATGTGTACAACCACATTTCTGGTGTGACACATGCAAGGTCGTTATGGAACAAGCTCGAGGAGTTGTATGCCTCTAAAACGAGTAACAACAAATTATTTTACTTGACAAAATTAATGCAACTAAAATATGTAGAAGGGACAACTGTGGCAGATCACCTTAATGAAATACAAGGGATTGTCGACCAGTTGTCGGGAATGGGCATAAAGTTCGACGACGAGGTACTTGCTCTTATGGTGCTGGCAACACTCCCAGAGTCATGGGAAACCTTGAAGGTTTCAATCACCAATTCTGCACCCAACGGTGTGGTAAACATGGAGACAATCAAGAGTGGCATTCTAAATGAAGAAATGAGACGCCGATCACAAGGATCATCTTCTTCATCAGAGGTGTTGGCTGTTACGACCAGGGGGAGAAGTCAAAACAAAGGCCAGAGTAACAGAGATAAGAGCATAGGTAGATCCAACAAATTTGCACATGTTGAGTGCCATTACTGCAAAAAGAAGGGCCATATCAAAAGATTTTGCCGACGGTTCCAAAATGACCAGAAGAAGAACAAAGGCAAAAAGGAGAAACCCGAAGAAAGCAGTGATGAAGCGAACTCCTTTGGTGAGTTTAACATTGTCTACGATGACGACATTATCAATCTGACAACACCAAGAGACGACATGGGTGATTGATAGTGGAGCTACCATTCATGCAATGCCACGGAGAGAACTCTTCTCATCTTACACACCTGGAGACTTCGGTCGTGTAAAGATGGGAAATGCCAATTTCTCAACGGTTGTAGGCAAAGGAGATGTTTGCCTAGAGACCATGAATGGGATGAAGCTACTTTTAAGAGATGTCAGGCATGTTCCAGATATGCGCCTGAATCTGATCTCCGTAAGCAAGCTTGATGAGGAAGGTTACTGCAATACCTTTCATAATGGCCAATGGAAGCTCACGAAAGGCTCATTGGTGGTGGCGCGGGGCACGAAGCAGTCAAAGTTGTACGTGACCCAGGCAAGCATCTCCCAACAAGTTATAAATGTTGCGGAGAATGATAGCAATATCAAGTTGTGGCATAGACGTCTTGGCCACACGAGTGAAAAGTCAATGGCGCGTTTGGTGAAGAAGAACGCCTTACCAGGTCTAAACCAGATCCAGTTGAAGAAGTGTGCTGACTGTTTAGCTGGGAAATAAAACAGAGTTTCATTCAAAAGATTCCCTCCTTCCAGAAAGCAAGACGTGTTGGATCTGGTACACTCAGATGTATGCGGGCCTTTCAAGAAGTCCCTCGGTGGTGCCCGATATTTCGTGACCTTTATTGATGATCATTCACGAAAGACATGGGTATACACGCTGAAGACCAAGGATCAAGTGTTTCAAGTTTTCAAACAATTTCTGACCTTGGTGGAAAGAGAGATTGGTAAGAAGTTGAAGTGCATCCGGACAGACAATGGCGGTGAATACCAGGGTCAATTTGATGCTTGCTGTAAAGAGCATGGTATTCAACATCAGTTCACACCTCCTAAAACTCCACAGTTGAATGGCTTTGGCTGAGAGGATGAACAGAACTTTGATCGAGAGAACCGGATGTTTACTCTCTCATTCAAAGTTACCAAAGGCTTTCTGGGGTGAAGCACTAGTTACAGCAGCCTATGTGCTAAACCATTCACCCCGTGTCCCTCTTCAGTACGAGGCTCCAGAAAAGATTTGGTCAGGAAGAGATATCTCTTATGATCAATTGCGGGTATTTGGCTGCAAAGCCTATGTCCATGTTCCGAAGGATGAAAGGAGCAAACTTGATGTCGAGACAAGGGAGTGTGTATTCATCGGCTATGGTCAAGACATGCTTGGCTATAAGTTCTATGATCCGGTGCAGAAGAAGCTCGTCAGGAGTCGAGATGTTGTGTTCGTTGAGGACCAAACAATTGAAGACATTGACAAAGTAGAGAAGTCCACTGATGATTCTGCTGAGTTTGAGTTGCCTCCAACAATGGTGCCGAGACAATTTGAGACGATGTTCAGGATAATCAACCTGAAGCCCCTGATCTTCCAAATGAAGATGAACCAGTAGATGCTGAAGGTAACGAGGATAATGGTGATGATGATGCAGACGAGGATGATCAACCTCAACCACCAATCCTCAATAACCCTCCTTATCACACAAGATCTGGAAGAGTTGTGCAACAGTCTACCAGATATTCTCCACATGAGTATGTGTTACTCACTGACGGGGGAGAACCCGACAGTTTTGAAGAAGCCGTTGATGATGAACATAAGGAGAAGTGGATAGAAGCCATGCAAGAAGAGATGAAATCCTTGCATGAGAACAAGACGTTTGAGCTGGTGAAGTTGCCGAAAGGCAAGAGAGCTTTGAAGAATAAATGGGTGTTCAAGATCAAGCATGATGAACACAGTTCCTGTCCGAGATTCAAAGAAAGATTGGTCGTCAAAGGTTTCAATCAAAGGAAAGGTATAGACTTTGATGAAATATTCTCACCAGTTGTGAAAATGACCTCAATACGCACGGTGCTGGGATTAGTAGCAAGCCTCAACCTGGAGGTTGAGCAGATGGATGTGAAAACCGCCTTCCTACACGGTGATTTGGAAGAGGAGATATACGTGGAGCAACCAGACGGTTTCCAGCAAAAGGGAAAAGAGGACTGCGTTTGTAGATTGAGGAAAAGCCTCTATGGCTTAAAACAGGCACCAAGGCAGTGGTACAAGAAGTTCGAGTCGGTGATGGGGCAACACGGCTACAAGAAGACAACTTCAGACCATTGTGTGTTCGTTCAGAAGTTTTCCGACGATGATTTTATCATCCTATTGCTCTATGTGGATGATATGTTGATCGTTGGCTGGAATGTTTCCAGAATTAATAGCTTGAAAGAGCAGCTAAGCAAGTTCTTCGCCATGAAAGACTTGGGGCCAGCAAAACAGATCCTTGGGATGAGGATTATGCGAGACCGAGAAGCCAAGAAGTTATGGTTGTCTCGGGAGAAGTACATCGAGAAGGTACTTCAACGGTTCAACATGGAGAAAACTAAAGCAGTTAGTTGTCCTCTTGCTAACCACTTTAGATTGAGCACCAAGCAAAGCCCGTCAACAGATGATGAGAGAAGAAAGATGGAGCGGATTCCATATGCTTCAGCAGTAGGAAGTTTGATGTATGCCACGGTTTGTACACGGCCAGATATCGCTCACGCTGTAGGAGTGGTAAGTAGATTTCTTTCTAATCCAGGAAAGGAACATTGGGATGCTGTTAAGTGGATTCTCAGGTATCTTCGAGGAACCTCCAAACTATGCTTGTGTTTTGGAGAAGACAACCCTGTGTTGGTTGGCTATACTGATGCAGATATGGCCGGAGATGTTGATTCTAGAAAATCAACTTCAGGATACTTGATTAATTTTTCAGGGGGAGCTGTGTCATGGCAATCAAAGTTGCAAAAATGTGTTGCATTATCAACTACTGAAGCTGAATTTATTGCAACAACGGAGGCTTGCAAAGAAATGCTGTGGATGAAGAAGTTCTTAACCGAACTTGGATTTTCGCAAGACGGTTATCAGCTATTTTGTGATAGTCAAAGTGCTATCCACCTTGCGAAGAATGCCTCGTTCCATTCCAGATCCAAACATATTGATGTTAGATATAATTGGATCATGGATGTGTTAGAGAAGAAGATGTTGCGGCTTGAAAAGATCCATACAGATGAAAATGGATCAGACATGTTGACCAAAACTGTACCAAAGGGTAAATTTGAGTTCTGCAGAAAAGTTGCAGGGATAGGGGATTCTCCAAGTAGTCGGAAGGGGGAGAATTGTTAGGAAGTTTCCTCCCACTTTTCCCATGATGTAAGCAATGATGCAATGGATGGTAGGTGAGGTAGGTGAGGTAGGTGAGATGGGAATATTGCAAATTGATCCTTCTTGATAGGTGAGATTTGCACTTTTGGTCCCTATCTCAAAACTATAAATACCCCCTCATCTCATTGTTTTAAACACACCAAAAACATTCAAAAACTCAAGTATAAGAGTTTGAGAGAAAGAGAGAGTTTGTTTTTCTTTAGGAAGTTTTTTCTAAAGGGGGAGTGACAAAATAGTGAGTAAAATACTAGTCGGGTATTTTCGGGAAACACTTTTGTGTGCGCCACTATTTTGGGTAGAGCTCGGAAAATTGTTGTACCTCCAAACTATTGGAGAAGTCTCTCTTTGTAAGCCTACTAAAAGTTTTAGTGGAAGTTGGTGCCGGGTTTGTGGACGTAGCCTAAACGTTTTAGGTGAACCACGTTAAATTCTTTGTGTCATTTATTTTTCGTTGATCATTTATTTTTCCCGCTGTGAAGAAGTGTTTAGTGTCACCGGGTCCTAACAGTTTTACATCTATTAAGAAAGAAATTTATAACTTCAACCATATGAGTATTCGCCTAAATTACATTTATCTCTTAAAAGTCTGTCTTAATTACCACCAGCTAATCGAAACATTGAGGGTGATTTGAACAAATAAATAAATAATAACTTTTTATTTTCTAAGTATCAAATACTTAAAACAAATTCATTAGTCAAAACAATTATTATTTGAAATTAGATGGAGTTGTAATAGTTTCTTTTATTCGGATCAAATTTTGTCTGCAGGTTGAGCGAGTCAACTTGGATGAATCTTTCAAAGGTCAAAGGTCAAAGGTCAAGATATCTACATTTAGGGGACAAGATCAAAGCTGCCACTTGAAATTAAGCAATTTATTGTAATTATTTTGGACCATATAGTTTGGAGTCCTATTGGGTGGGTAGGGTGGAATTGGGGGGTGGGGGTGGTGAGTTCGTTTTGGAGACCAACAAAGGGTCCCACTAAAAAAAATAAACTTTTGGACAATACCTAAAATGGTTTGGATTAACCCCTTCCAAGGCTAAGGTATGGTACCACCTCACCACTCCGAAACCCTAGTTGCTAAAAAGATGGGAACACAAATAAAGTAGGAAAATAAATACTTATTACTACTAGTAATTATTTTCCATCATTTCTTTGTATTTTTATATTAGGGGAGATGACCCTCATGCCTCATGTATTATTTTCTAATACTTCTTTTGAGCCCAGGTCCGTCAAAAATAATATCTCTACTTTCATTAATACTTTCACTAGGTAGGAATAAGAGTCGGAAAAATTACCAGTTATGTCTATTTATAAGTAACTCATTACAAAAATTGGGCAATTGATAAAATATAATTAAAATTAGCCAAATTAGCCAATTAGCTATATATACAAAAAAATATCAAAATTTTGCTTTGTTTTGGGTGGGTGTTACTAGAATAGATTTGGCACAACTTAAGGAGCTTGAATCTCAATTTTGGGATGATTTGATGAAGTTTTGAGGTGGTTTTAATTGAAAATTTGAAGTAAAAGCTGAACTTAAAAAAATGATATGTGTATCACATATGTACCATATTTGTATCAATTATATATCACATGTATATCCATGTATACCTGTATATGAGATACATGTTTGATACATATGTCGCAGAAGACTTTTTTGAACTCGATTTAATTACGAATTTGATACAAAACCAGTACAAATCACCTCCAATCTTCCTCAAATTTTGTACATTGACTTATCTATATATTTTCAATGAATGTCAACTATACCTATTGAAAAAGTTCCTTTTTATTTAGATTTTTGGAATATTATATTGATTTTTATATTTCATCACCTTATTTGCTACCCCATCCATGAAATTTCATTTCCGTCTTATATCTAATGTTGTTAATCACGCTTAAAAATATAAAATGTGATTTTGTATGTGAATCTTTGAGATAAAGTACCTTATTATTTATTTTTTCAAATTTTGTCGACTAGTTTTGGTAAGTCTATAACTAATGGATAGAGGTTGGTAAGTTGAGATTTATTTGGGACATTTGTTTAAGTTTCCCTAAGAACTGCATATATTTTACCCTTTTCAGGACTGACTGTAAGATTTCACTGGGCTTGTTATTGCATATCAGGGGAGGAGACAGAAAAGTAAGGAGATGACGTATCGATAAGGTTTAAACTATGTGTGTTAAACGGGTAGGCCGGGCCAGGCTGAGCTTGTGTTTTTTGGAACCGTACAGGTTTGGTTTCGGGCCGGTTTCGGGCTTGGTCCTAACGGATTTAACGGGTTCGGATTCATCCGGATAAAAATTGAACCGTAAGGGTTACGGATTGAGGGGGCCGGGCCGGATTTAGTGTATCTTAATTTTTTTTTTTGGAATTTTGTATAACTATTGTAGTTATATTAATAATTTATATTAATTTAAAGAATACAAGGTAGATGAGAAAAATTGCACTTATAAATTGCAAGTGCTACATTTATTTCAAAATTCAAAATTAAAGTTTGCATTTAAAAAGTAAATTAACAAAAAATAAGTAAAATTAAATTTTCATGCATAATAAATTAATAATACTTCAAATTAATCTAACAAATTAATCATTAAGCATAAATACGTCTAATAATTTTAAAATAACATAAATTATCGTAAAATTTTAAATACAAATTTCCGAAGGACGCTCAAGACAATACTTTATATGCCTCCTTAAACTAGCTGTGCACACCCTGAACGAAAATTTAAAACTTGACCACAGTTCTTGCACTTTAATTTTGGACATTCTTTATTTTCTTCTAGCACCTCAAAGTGTTGCCAAACATATGAGCGCACTCTAGAAGTACGAGGTATGATTTAACTTGAATTGAGATTTGAGATTTGAGAAATTGAGATTGAGAATTGAAGTATTGCAAATTGGAGAAAGAGAGAAATAAGATATTGAGATTGAGCAATGAGATTTGAGTGAAGAAATGAAGAAGAGGGGGGGAGGTATTTATAGTTTTAAAGAAGGTTAATGTGTAAATTCAAAAAGGGTCAAAATTAAAAAAAAAGTGACTATTTTCGCAATTGATCCGTTGGCTAATGGATCTGTGCACAATCTGACTAAAGCCAACAGATAGTGGGTCCCCTAGATTTAAAAATTAAAAAAAAAACAAAATAAAAAAGTTATAGCCGTTATTCCAGGACGGCTCCGGGCCAGTTAAACCGGTTACGTGTACTGTTCATCCGGATCGGGTTTAACGGGTCCGATTAACCGGTAGAAAATATTAAACGGTACAAACTCCTTTAGCCCCTCAACCCAACCCAACCCACCCGACCCTTTAAGAATCGGATCGGTCCGATTCCGATTTTAACTGGTCTGGGCCGATCCGGTTCCGGGTCAACCCATCCCGTTAGCCACCTATACTTTAAACCCTCCATCTCAACTATGGAAGACAGGAAGCTCGTCCCATGAGTTGGCCTAAACCCCTAATGCTAGTCAAATAAATGGATAAATTAGTTAAACTTTTTCTTTTCTTTTATAAAATTTTCACTAATTTCCAAGATTCTAATAAATGCAAGTTGCAAATTAAAGGTTCTTCGATAATGACATTAAATCAGCTTTGGTACAAACTAAAAATTTGGGATTTAGTGATGGAACCTTATTCCAAATCCCAAATTTACCCTAAACCGCGCGTATGGGAGTTGGCAAAATCACATGCTTCATGCTTCTTGTTCTTGAATTTTTGTATAGATTTGAATTTGGAGTCCATTACTCAAATGGTTACTTAACTATCTTAAATTATTGGAAATTTTACCACCTATAGAATAGGTTAAGACCTAATTATAACATATAAATACCTTTTCAAAATTTTACATAATATAATAACCTTTTCTATTTTTGTAGCAAAAAATCAAAATTTAATGATTTCCTATATTTAAGCCATATTTTTCTCAATCCAGTATAACTCCCGTTACTATTTTCACGCTAAATACATATTAATACACTTAAATACAGTTTGGCATTTATAGCAATCCCAAATTATGCGGCGGATCTTAATGTTGTATTATTAAATACAACTTGTTTAATACACTAAATACATTATAGAATACCATAAAACATCTCTATATCATGTAATATTAGAAATAGTTTCTATTTATTGCTAATTAGATCTTTATGAATGCTCTTTATGAAAAATTCTCTAAATTATTTTCTACAGTCACTTTTCTTTCGTTTGTAATAATAAAGTAACTCAACTATGCCTATTGCACTCAGAAGGTCACTCAATTAGATTTTCCAAAATTTGGATTGCCAAATACCTATTTTACCCTCTAAATTATAAATATTTTTTTATTTTTTTATTTTTGTTAAACTTTTTAATATTATAATTTTTTTCCTTTTAATTTATATTATGGAGTTACATATAGAATAATAAATATTATTTATAAACTAAAAAATATATAAAGTGTTTCAGCATGTATAATGCCGGAATACGAAAATAAGGAGTATAGTAAAAACATTAATTAGAGTAATTTGTTAGTAATAAATATTGAGCATAATTTTCAAGATAATGTACATTATAAAATATATTTATTTAAATAATTATTTTATATTACATGCATGGAAAATATATTTTACAACCTTGATTTTCTTTAATTCTGCAAAGTATAAAAAAATTTAAATTTTTATTGTTAATACTAAAATTATTATTACGAATAAATTATTCTAATTAATGTTTTACTATACTCATTATTTTGTTATTCTAGCATTATAAATTCTTAAATACTTTTTATATTTTATCTTATAAATAATATTTATTTATTCTATAGGTAAGTCCATATAAATTAAAAAAAAGAAAATTATAATATCAAAAAGTTTAAAAAAATAAAAGAAAATAAATATTTATAATTTAGAGGGTAAAATAGGTATTTGACAATCTAAAATTTGAAAAATCTAGTTGAGTGACTTTGTGAGTGCAATAGGCATAATTGAATGACTTTATTGTTACAAATGAAAGAAAAATAATTTTATGAGATAATTTGAGATAGTTGAGTTTGTTAGCTCAACTTTTAACTATTATTAGGCAAACAAATCGAATAGACAAAATTAAATAGTCTCACTTTTTCAATCCCCTAAAAAGTGATACTCATAAGCCGAGAGGCAATACGATAAAGCAAACTTTTGGAAAAGGTGGTGAAACTTAAACCCCAAGTTTTGGCTCTTCTTTTCTTTCTGGATGGATGAGTATACTCTCTCGTGTTCATAATATGTGTCAAATTTGAGTAATCAAATTTCTTTTTTATTTTGGTCCAAAGTAAATATTTATTTATATAATCAAGAAAAAATTTAATTTATTTTTTCAAAATTACTCTTATGTATGTATCTCTAAAAAGTTATTTATCTCGCATTTGAAAAGAGAAACAAGTGCTACTATAACTATGATATACTCCCTCCGGTCCAAAATAAGTGATTTTTTGGATGTTTTCACACATATTAAGAAAGTTACTTTTTAGCATTAATTAGCAATAGAATTGATCATTTTAACCTTACTATCTCACATAAACACTCCTAACACATATTCCAATACTATTTACTTCTAGGACAATGTAGGAAAAACATCATTAAGTCATTCTTGAAATTCAAAAAAATCACTTATTTTGGACCACAAAAAAAGATCAAAAAATCATTTATTTTGGACCGGAGGGAGTAACATTTAATAAGTGGTAGTTTAGTCACACTAACTATTTTCGTCTAAAATTTAGTAGTATTTTCTTAATGTGTGTGCCGAAAGCAAATTAGTCACTTATTATGGACCGGAGAGAGTATTAGATTTTTAATTCTTATCAACATTTAATTTTTGCTACCTATTTCAAGTGACACGGTTCGAGAATTGATAATAAATTAACTAATGTTTTGGTTGGATTTGATTAGTTGATTTTCTGGAGAAAAACAAAATTATACTTCAGAAATATCACATTGATAAATATTGCTGATGAAAACCTAAATTTGAAAATTTTAATTTTTTTTTTTTTTGAAAAAAAGAAAAAAAGGTTAGTTTACTTCAACGTCTATTGAATGTATAGTTAAAGAGGGATAAGAGAAGCATGATTGTTTTATTGAGCCACTTTTAGACATGTGCAGAAGTTGAATCAAAATGGTCAGTATCATTTTTTATCTAATTATTATTATTATTATTATTATTATTATTATTATTATTATTATTATTATTATTATTATTTCATGCCTCTTAGGTTTATGGCATATCCCTATAATTATTCTGATATATCAAACTATTGAGAGATTTGTTGAAAGAACCGAACACCACATCCTTAACATGTCTCCATCTAAGCAGGCCTTTACTTTAGTTTTTATTTATTTAGGACAACAACTCGATGGTTCAATTATTCATGAACTCATATGACATTCTACCATAGATATCTTTGGTGATGGTGATAGATTTTTCTAATATCGTTATCCATTAAATATTTTATATATTTTTGCGCTGCACGATGGACTTAAATATTTAAGAATATCTTTGAGAAAACCCATAAACACTAACTACTCCTATATAATATAAATTTGTATATTTACATCATATATTCCTCCTTTTTCAATCAATACTTTGTTTTTATGGCGAGTAATCAGACGTGGACCTTTTCTGTATCTTTTTCTTTTCACCGACGGCTTAGAACGGACTTGTATTGTGATGAGATGTGAAATGTAAATGTACAATAATTGAGTTATCAATTCCAGTTATAGTTAAGATTTATTTGGATGTTGAAGAAACTGTGTCCAATCTAGAGTTATGACTCTCAGTTTGAGTCGTGGTGAATGATATCAAATGTTAGCTTTGTCGAATTAAGGTTTCAACAATTTTAGTGTAATTCCACGAGTGAGGTATTGGGAGGTTAGTGTACAGTGTATACATAAACCTTACCCCTACCTTTAAAAAAGCAACAAGATTATTTTCGGTAAACCTAGAAGAGGTAAAAGGGAGAGCAACAACAAGCACACTAATCGGAAAACCGAAGCGAAACTACAAAACTAACACCAGGTACTGCATTCAGAAAGCCGAAATGAAAGCAACAACAAGTAGTAACGGAAGTCAAGGAATACAAAAATACACAACTGATGTTTTATACTTCAATACCACACAAGGGGATAGGGGGGAGGTAAGGGGTGATTTGCGTGGTGCCCAATTGTTCGCTTAATCTGATTATAGAAGGACATTGTTCTTCTATGTGTTCCAACTACTACTGTTGTGAAGTAATAAGTACAGAAATTAAAGAACACAAAGATTTTACGTGAAAAACACCTGGCTCAAAAGGTGAAAAACCACGACCTATTTTCCAGTAGGATTTTCCCAAACTCTCCACTAAAATCATTGAGCCAAAAATTGCTTTACAAAACTCTTTTGTAAATCTAGGGTTAATTGTAATCCCGTTGTAGCACACAACCTCAACTGTTGCGATAACTTCAAGTTAACTCTAACTTGAAAACTCTGAGTACCTAATAAAATTTCTTCTAGATTAAGCTGAAAGGTATAATATGAAAATACCTACTACAGTTGAACTAGAATAAAAGACAGACACTTGGAACTGGTTCTTCTATCCGGTTCAAGTAGCTTCAGGTTTGCACGCTTGAATCATATACAAATTATTTGCAAAATTGCCTTACTATTTTGCTCTCAATTCACGTTTAACTCCTGCTTATGTGTGTTGCCTGTAAAAGAGAACAACATAGATATTTATGAAGTATGTAAATAGAGATTGACTAGAGTTCTGATACTACTCTTCCTTGATGGAAGAGTTCTAATTGATCTCAATCTCTAACTTTATCATTCTCTTAAACTGTGTTTTCTTTTGAGTAAGGAGTCTTTCTCTTTATATAATATGCAACCTTTTCGATCAGGATCAGGAGATATCACTTCTGTTAAGTTAGGTTTATCTCCTTCACGTGCATCTCACATGCTTAAGTTGACCATATCTCTGCTTCACTGGGATGGACCTGGTCCATGTCTAAGTTCCTTTGTTAGCTTCAAAACTCACCTTTACATGGGACACCAATAAATAACATTAAGCCATGTACTAAAACTACTGTTACAGACAAGGACAATGCTCAACTACCTATCATTATCTTTTACCTTTATTCTTCACCTCTATACCTTTCTATTCATGGTTGTGCTCTCAGTAAGTTGGAGCAATGCCGTATCTTGCTTAATCACCTCTCCTCAATACTTTTTCGGCTTGCCTTTACCCCCCTTAAGCCCTCCAGGGACAACCTCTCACACCTCATCACATGTGCATGTATTCATCTCCTCGTCATATGTCTGAACCATCTATGTCTCGCCTCCCGTATTTTGTTCTTCACAGGGGCCACACCCACCTTGTCCCGAATAACTTCATTTCTAATTCTAAAAAATCTAGTATGAGCTCACATTCATCTCAACATCCTCATTTTAGCCACCTTCATCTTTTAGACATGGGAGCTCTTGTTTGGTCAACACTCTATACCATAAAACATAGTCGGTCTGGCCACCGCTCTGTAGAACTTACCTTTAAGTTTTAATGGCACATTCTTATCACACAAAACAAACAAGTCTCTATTTCATCGACTCCGCCCTAATACGATGTATAACATCCTTGTTGATATCTCTATTCCCTTGTGTAATTGAACCAAAGTGCTTAAAACTTTTTCTCCTAAGAATGGCTTGAGAATCAAGCCTCACGTCTTCGTCCACTACTAGAGTCGCACAATTGAACTTGCACTCCAAGTATTCTGTCCTGGTCTCGCTCAACTTGAAACCTTTAGATTCTTAGGTTTGCCTCCAAACCTCTTACCTCTCATTAACACCACCTCGCATCTCATCAATCCGTACAATGTCATCTATAAATTACATGCACCACGACACCTCTCCTTGAATGTGGCGCGTTAGTGCATCGATGTCCAAGGCAAATATAAATAGGCTTAGGGCTGGCCCCTAGTGCAACCCTATTATAACTGGAAAATGTTCTCATTCCCCTCCAACGGTCCTCACTCGAATCTTAACTCCGTCATATATGTATTCAATAGACCTAATATATGCAACATGAATATAACTAGCCTTCAAACATCTCCACGGAACTTTCATTGGCACTTTATTGTAAGCCATCTCTTAATCGATGAACACCATATGCAAATCTCTCTTCTTCTCCTTATACTGCTCCATCAACCTCCTAAAAAGATGAATATCTTTTATAGTGGAACGTCCCAGCATAAACCTGAGCTAGTTTTTAAAAATAGTCACAATCCTCCTCAACCTCAGCCCCACCACGCTCTCCTAGACTTTCATAATATGACTTAGTAACTTACAAAAACTTACATTACTTGCTTAATCAGGTCGGTTTGCCCTTTATGATCTGTTGTTAATTAAGCTCGGAGGTCCTTAATCTTCTCTTCTTTTTTCCCAATAAGAAGTTTTAGGGCATCGTTCTTTTCCGTAAGCCTTTTAATGTCAGCCTCACACCAGTTCAACTCTGCCCGGGATTTAGAAAACTCTTCCGGATGAAGCGTCAAGTCCTATGAAGAAACAAAGGCAGTCAGACAAGAGGAAATAAAGGCAAAAGTAATATAAATAAAGGGAGCTAAGGCTTGCCTAACTCAATAGTCGATGAGCCTCATTGAAGATGCTCGGCACAACATCTATATCGGAAGCATATTCGACTCCCGTGAAGCAATCGTAGAAAAGGTCCTCTCCTTCATGGTCCGTTCCCACATCGGGGGTCCCCATATCCTGTGCTTCCTAAATTTTCCCCTCCGAAAATGAGGGGAGGGGCGGTGAATGTCAACATTTATTTCCCCAAGCAGGTTACTTGGGGAGCTCTCTTCATTTTGAAGGGCCTTAGAACTAACCCCTTCAGGTACGTCCACCGATTGCCCATTACGGTGGGAGATATCTTCGGCCTCCGATGACTCGGAGACTTTGCTCGGGCCACCCTCCGAAATCCCTTCGGCCCGAAGCTTAACTTCTTCGAGCATCACCAGCTCAGCGGCCTTTGGGACCTCATCCTTCTCTTTCGAGCCACCAGATTGCAGTCAGCATCTTCTTTTTCCTCTTCTTCATCTCGTAGCTTCTGAACTACATCTGCATGCAGGGCGACAATATCTTTCTTCGACCTGCGAGCCATGTTCTTCTTAGGCTTTGGAGTATCGGAGAGCAAAACCATTTTCCTCTTCTTATCCGTGGCAGATTTTGGGGCCTCTTCCTCTTCCCATGTGGTGGCGATCTTATGATAGCATTGTCCTTGAGACCTGTATGAAAGGAAATCATATAGAAATAAAAAAGAGACAAATTAGTGAAGAACGTTCAACACATCAAAGAAATTACCATGATTTTTTGCCTCCCATCGGCCCTTTTCCAAATCACGCCACGAGCGCTCGACGTATGAAGAGGTCGATGCCCATTTTAGAACCCAGCCCTCAAGGTTCGGAATTGCACCAGTCACCCAAGAGACCGTTGCACCATAAGAAAGAATGTTGATGAGAAAAGGTATAGGAAGTAAAACGGTCAACATAAACTATTGGTAGGTTTGTGCTTATGTTTCATGTTCCATTCTTCTGGGAATGGCATCTTCTCGGCCGGGATTATGTCAAAATTTCTCACTCGAACAAATCATCCCATCTATCCTCGATCTTTGTCCTCGTCTATGCTTGAGAACAACACCTTTGTAGCTCAGCGCTGAAGCCTTATTAATCCGACTCCATAGAGATGGGGTTGTATAGTCTAATGAGATGGTCGAGGGTAAATGACATCCCTTCGACCTTGAGCACAAATAATCGGAGCAAAATAACAATGCGCCAAAAAGAGGTGTGGATTGGCCTAGAGTTATGTGGTATTGGCGGCAGAAGTCAATAATAACAGGATCGATGTGACCCAACATGAAAGGGTAAGTGTAAATACTTAAGACCCCTTTCATATAAGTGGTAATATCCTCCTCGGGGAGTAGGAATCACCACCTCTTTGTTTTTCTAATGACAATCTTTTTTTACCTGCTCAAGATCGCCATCGATTATCGAGCATATGTATCTCGACATTGGCTCACATCGACCAAGGACCGATGAAGGTTTCTCAACTTTAAATTCAAAAGTATGATCGCACGACCCGGGAGCACGCACATCGATGCGTTGCTCCATTGACGTTTTATCACCGGCCGGTCGCGATGAAGAGGCTTTTTTCTTTTGAGGAACGATTTTTTATGTTTTCTCCATTATTATATGAGTTATGAGAAAGAAGAAGATAAAAAATCTTGTTTTAAGAAAAGATTGGCAAACGAGATTTGAAAAACCTGCAGAATTGATAAGCTTGAAGGGAGTAGAAGAATTTTTGAAGATTATGAGAATTTTTGAAAGTAAAGTTTGAGAAAATTATGAAGATGATCTATTTATAATATTTGATATGGCGGTTTGAAAACACTAGTGGTCGATCATCGACTACGATCATTAATGATGTTGGAAACTGTGCAGATGCGACGCTTCAGTTGCTTCAGTCACGAAAGTGACATCATACTTGGTCGAGGTACAAAATCGAAGTTTCAATTCGTTTATTCTCATTACATTCCAAGAAACGAGTGGACTATCTGTATACGGTTAAAATCAGGCTTTCCCGATTTTACCGTTAAATCGAGACCAGGGAATCACATCGAGGGTCAGCCCTGTAATAGATCAGGCCAGAGCACGGAGATAAATGTATCGAGTTCGAGAATCGAAGTACCCGTCGAGATCGATGCCATCAGCAATTGAGACCTAATATGATTGACTTCGAGCGAAGCACAATAGCGGAAAAGCAGAATTTCCGTAATCGGTTGGAGAACATGATGGAAATCCCAGAACAGATAAAATCATGCGCGATTGTTTAGGCTAATCATGAGATTTACTTACGTAATTAAAATTGTACCATAACGAGGACTCCTCTGCTATATAAAGAGGACCCTAATCATTTTGCAACCATATCACATTCACAAATATTAAAGCAATATAATATTTCTCAGCTTACTTTTCTGTCCATGAGCTTATTGTGCCTTTATGTATTCTTGCATAACTAGCTCGAGGGTGTTCAAGCTCGAAGGCTCTGTCCAACCGTCGGTTTGCTTTATATTATTGTTAATTTGCATCACTTATCTTTATATTTATCAATTGCTATTAGGTGAAATTATGTATCCTTAAAACCACACAATAAATTAATTGTTATCCAAATTTTAGGGTAAACAAAATTGACTTATAATGTTTTAAAAACATATCGAAAGTGAATAGAACCATACCAATAAAAAGAGATCGAGATATTGGGACGACTTTAAAAATTAATTATTTACTTGTACGTAATAAAGTAATCAAAAAATTAATATTTAATTATCGACCAAGTCGAACCGTTGACACCTCACATAAAGTAGGAAAAGTAGATTAAATTAACCTTTGTAACCACAAGAAAATTCCGTTTTGACATCATCAAACTCAAAGGAATGAGAGGTTCTACTTCTAGAAAAGACGGAGTATTGAGTCTAGCGGACCCAGTCGTCTACATCTTACGCGCCAACAAAGACCCCAGTGTCACAACACTAAATAGGTATTCCATGTACTACTAATTTTTGAGAGTCACACTCACAAAAAAAAAGAAAAAAAAAAGAGTAAAACTAAATATTTCAAATCTTAAAAGAATAAGTAGTATGTATTAATTTTATTTTCTTGCAAACACTTACTATATCAATTAGTGGAGTTTTCATTAAGTGAAATATTTGTTAGTAAGATAAATAATAATTTAAATAAAAACTTTTATTAATAAGTTACTAAATGCCATTTTTAATAATTTCCAAAAATCTTAAAAGATGACTAATGGATTGGGGGTACTATTAATTAATATACAAAAAGTTAAATAATTTTTTGGGGCAGTTATAATGTGTAGATTTCCTAATCTAAATTCGCACCGCAGAAGCCCATAAAAAACTTATTCTTAAAGCTCGAACCTAAAATATCTATTCTTTAATTAAAGATGGATCACACAATACTTGGTGGTAATTATAACAAGCTAAAATGCACTTAATTTCCAGATAACTCAACATAAAAGGTCAAGTCTAATTTTCATCATTTTTAAATTTATATTTCTTTAGATAATGGTATATATACTATAATGTTGACTTAGTCCAATCCAATATCTATTTTCGCATACGAAGAAAATCCAAATATCCAAAATCCCCATATCTTATTTGATATTAAGCCTTTGCATTCTGAGTATATGCATGGTTGGCATCTATTTACCTACTCCTTTCATTTGATTTAATTTGAATGTTAATTTTTATACTGATTTACACTTTTATTAAACGAATAATATATAACAACAATGACATAAAAAGCAGGTATTTATTAATTTAATGCAATTAAATGAAATAAAATATCACATGAAAACCATTTTAACATTTAACCTCGACGCTTTTATCATTTTTTATTATTTCAGATGATTTATACAATGTTTTTTGAATATTAATGTAATTAGTCATTATCCTTTATATGAAAAAAATATTACTGTCATTAAGAAAAGAACTTTCACCCTGGTGGATTACTTGCTATTAGAATCATATGATAAGTATTTATATACTAAATAATCAAATCGAGGAGACAGTAATGGAGTAACTATTTAAATATGAAGAGAATAATCTGCTACTCTGACTGAGATGTATATTCTTTAGGGTATTAGATTCAAATTTGTTAACGAATAAACTTTATACTCTCATTCATGAAAATAATGTTGTTTTTACTGTCTACGTAAGATTCGTCTCATTTGAGACGTAAGATAATCAGCCTTATCACATACTTGTTTTTTAATTTCATTTAGATACCTTATATTTCATTATCAGATTACATTACTTAACAATTAATATAACGTAATTAGAGGCGGATCTAAGATTTAATGTTTATGAGTTTATACAATGACTTCGAGTAAATTTTCAATAGTAACTGGATTCACATTTAAATATTTGTAGCTATTTAATGAATTTTAGCTACAAACCAAGAGGTTGTGAGTTCGAGTATACCCAAGAGCAATGTGGAAAGTTTTTGGAGGGAAGAATGTCGGAGGTCTATTTGGAAATAGCCTCTCTACTCGAGGGTAGAGGTAAGGTCTGCGTACATACTACCCTCCCCAGACCCCACTAAGTGAGACTATACTGGGTTGTTATTGTTGTTAACGAATTTTAGAACACATCTATACTATTTAGACAAAATCTCTTGGGTTCACGGGAACCATATATGACATGCTGGATCCGCCCCTGAACGTGATATTACAAAGGTTGATTACCACCAAGAAATGTGGTTAGATAAATGAGATCCTTATATTTTTATCCAGATATTTCAAATTTAAGCCTTATAAATGAAAAACTCTTGATACAAAACAATTCTTTTTTACGGACTATGCAGCATACAAAGTTAAGAATATCAATAAATTTCACATATCAAATAGTTTTAAAACTAATAATAAGGTTAGTCACAATTACTAACAAGTCAATTTTCTTGAGAAAGATATTTTACCATATACTATTAATAAATCTACTCTCCTCCTTATATTTGTTAATCATTCGTTTATTTAATACTCTAAATATAGCCAATTTTTATTTAACAATTGCATATTTCAACATTCTACAAAATATTTTAATTATGAAAGTTAAGCATAACTAATTTCTCTTATCTTTGATTAGATGTTTCACGAGCCCTCTATAATCCCTAGTGTGACTCTGTCAGCAAAACTGACTAAAAAGTTCCACCAAATAGTCCTTAGTTAATCGTCACATCTTTAATCTCCGCCCTACGATTAAACCTAAAGTAAATCCTACGGACAAGATTTAACATCAAAGATTCGTCATTGAAATTTATGTTACACGTTCTTGATTGGCCCATCTAATTGAAGATGATGCGTGTCCACTGCGTGTGATAGTACGTGTTAGCAAAAGTTGAAACCAAACCCTTATTAGCTTAATTTACGATATTTAGATACCAATTAGATCAGATTATTTTTTCCATTAAAGTTTTTACCTTTTGAGAATATTCATTTTTTTAATCATTAAAATTTCTCTTTCATTACTTTTCTTTTTTCCTTTTTTTAATTTCCAACAAACCGATATACGCGGTCCAAAGGAACCACAATATAAAGGCTTATTCCTCCTGTTAGGGTTACACAAACATCCTCTTCTTTCCTTTCTCTGGTTTTTCTCTTTCCTTTGTCCACTGAAAGAAAAAAAAAATATTGAATCTGGGATTTGCCATCTTGGATTTTAAGGTTGAAAGTATATTTGGGAATTTTGGTCTTGTTAAGGATAGTGTTGTGTCCATTTTCTTGAGATTTCTTTGTCATTTCCCACCATTTCTTCATCTTATTTTAGTGGGTTGGTTCTAATTTTCTTAAAGATTGAATCTTTTGCCTTAGAATTTTTCAGTCTTGAAGGGTTGATCTATTTTTGATAATATTAAAGGTGCGGATTTTTGGGTGTTTTATCCGAATTTCGTGTTTGTCATTTCATTTCTACTCTCAACAATTTGTGGGTTGAATTTCAAATTGTTAAAAAAGTTATAAGATTTTTTTTATTTGACTGTTTCATGTGACAAAAGAAAATCTATAGAAAATGCCAGTTACAGATTATCAAGGGGCATCAACATCTTTCACAAATTTTGGAAGGTCACTTTTGAGTATGCGCCGTGATCAGGTGCATTCAATGGAATCTGCTCATGAGGCAACTAGCCAAGAGCTAGAACTTGAATCTTTTCAAAAGCAAGTAGCTGAGCGTTTCAATGAATTATCTTCTGTTGATTCTGATCAACTGCTTTCGATCCCGTGGATTCGAAAACTCTTGGATGTATTCCTTTGTTGCCAGGAACAATTCAGGTCCATTGTGTTTAATAACACAACTTACTTGAATAAAGCTCCAATGGACCGTTATATTACTGATTATTTCGACAGGAGTGTGAAGGGTTTGGATGTTTGTAACGCGATAAGGGACGGAATTGAGCAGATCAGGCAATGGCAGAAGCAGATGGAGATTGTTTTGTGTGCATTGGAGAATCAGAGGAGTGTTGGTGAAGGTCAATTTCGTCGCGCCAAAAAGGCGTTGGTCGATTTGACTATTGGTATGCTAGACGAAAAGGATTCTAATCAAACTGTTAACCATAGAAACAGATCATTCGGACGAAACAATACTCAAAATGATCATAAGTCTATGGGGCATTTTAGGTCTTTATCGTGGAGTGTATCGAGGAATTGGTCTGCTGCTAAACAGCTCCAAGCAATTGGTAATAATTTAGTTGCTCCGAGGAATAATGAAATTGTTGCTAGTAATGGATTATCTTTGGCTGTTTTTACAATGAGTTATGTGTTGTATTTTGTAATGTGGGCACTTGTGGCTGCAATTCCTTGCCAAGATCGCGGCTTGCAAACACATTTTTATGTGACTAGGCAATTTGTTTGGGCTGCTCCAATTTTGTCTCTCCACGAGAGGATTTTGGAAGAATCGAAGAAGAGAGATCGAAGAAATGCTTGTGGATTATTGAAGGAGATTCAAGAGATAGAGAAATGCGCGCACCAAATGAACGAATTGATCGATAATGTTAATTTCCCAATCACAGAGGAAAAAGATGGAGAAGTAAAGGAAAGAGTTCATGAACTTGGGCTTGTCTATGATGGTTTAAAGATTGGATTGGATCCATTGGAGCGCCAGGTTAGAGAAGTGTTTCATAGGATCGTTCGGAGCAGGACTGAAGGCCTTGACTCTATTGCAAGATGAAATTGTGTAGCAGAATTGGTCAGGTTGTCTTTTGAGAAGCATATATTATTAGAATATGAGCATAATATGATATACATTTTTCCCTTTTTTTCTTTTCTTTGGTTGACTCTTTTTTTAGATGAGAAGAGGAGGGAGAATGGTTAATGGTGCAATGTACCAGAAAAATAAGTAGTTTAAAGGTAAAAATGATGTATTTTCACTTCATATTATGTAAAGAAATTAGGAAAAGAAAAGGTGGATCTTTGGTCCATTTTGGTGATGTTCATCTTGTTTGGGATTGTGTAATCACATTTCTGAGTGGTTAAGTTTGTTCAGTTACTTCTTCTTGGTACTTGCAACATTGGTATATATTGATACATCTCTTGATTAAACTGGAAGTTGCTATCAACTGTATGAATTTTTCTGGATTAAGATGTTACTTAATTGTGAATGAGAAAAATCATTGATTGTCACTCTGTTTATATCATCTTGTTTGACATTTGCTTTCTATATGTGAATGATAATGCAAAGTTTATGTTTTGTGATATTTTTATCCTTTCTCCTTTAAAGCTTACTGAATGATTTGTCACTAAAAAAGGAATGTCATAGATTCAATTTGGTCATTTACTCCAAATAGTTTTTCCTTATGGTGTGTGATGTGCTCTTGTACAAGGCTGCTCTCTGTTCATTACATGGCCATTCGCCCTTGGGAATGGTCAGTTTTAGATTTAGTCTCATTTTTGACAACCTTTTTGCAATCCCAAAAATATTGATACTTTTGGAGTTACCTTTGTTGGGGCTAGAAGTGGTTAAAGGGCGTGTCAGGTTGAAAACGATAATGAAAAGACCGATAAATTATCCAACCCGACTTATATTTAATATGGATAAAAAATGGGTTAACTGACGGATATTACGAATAACCATATTATGCATGACTTTTTGCATATGATTACTTTTGGGAGAATTCCTAATCTCAAAGCTTGAGGAACCCCAAATTTGAGTCTTTACAAATGTAAAAGTTAAACTTATTAATTATCCACTGGTTATCCTTTTTCTAAATTGATAATATGGTTCTTGTAAAAGTTAAACTCATTAATTATTTATTGGTTATCCCTTTTCTAAATGGATAATATGGTTTTTATCCATATTTGACTATTTTTTAAAAATTTCATTATTCAGACCATTTTTTGTGGTTAATATGAGCGGTCAACTGTTTATTTTAAGGAAATTTTACCACATATAGAATAAGTTAGTACCCTATTTATAACATATAAATACCTTTTTAAGATTTTACATAACATAATAGCCTTTTTTATTTTGTAGAAAAAATTAAATTTAATACTTTCATTTAAGCCTTATTAGATGGTACAAAATATTTTTCTCTTACCAATTTATGGTATAACTCCTGTTTTTTGTGAAATGACGCCGCTTAATGCAGCTTAATACACCTAAATAAAGATTCACCTTCCCATGATTTGCGCTGAAACGTTACTTTTTTTTCGCTTAATACAACTTAATACACCTAAATACAGATCATGATTTAAAGGAATCCCTGTTTGTGCGGCGTCATCTCATATTATATTATTGAATACAATTCGTTTAATACACTATATACATCATAAAATAACGTAAAATATATCTATATCACGTAATATAGGAAATAGTTTATATTTATTGCTAATTAAGTGTAAATGAATACCTTTTGTTAAAAATTCTCTTATTTTAATCATTTTGCCACCACTAGAATTTTGTTTTTGTTCAGACATTAGAGCTGGCATTGTCATGGAGTGTCTATTTGGTCAAGTGCAGAAACTTTGTTAATGAGTTATTCAAAGGTTTGTTTGACATTAGTTCTCTGAGTTTGCAGTTTCTGTTATCTACCACTTGGAATTTTCTCATCTTTCAGGAAAGTCATATACAATTCTTCAGCATGTGAGGTTTTGGTCAAAGGTTTAGCTTTCTTGTTGACCCAGACGATTTTCAATATTTTTATTTGTGGAATGCACGTTAGTTATATCTTATGGAAAAAATTGCGTTGGGTCAGACTATGATAGCGTTCTTTTCTTGTTCCTTGTTTTAAGTCATGGGCATAAATTAACTCAACTTTTGTAGATTAGTATTGTGTACACCAAGCTTTCTATCTCTGTTGGCAGGGATTATTAATAGTGTTATTCCTTTTCATTAGTGTCAATAATCATACTTTTACAAGGGATATAGACATATTTAACTCTTAAAAAATGTGTCAATTCACTATTAGTGAAACCATCTTTCACCATTGAGAGAATTAGAAATCATCACCAATATAATTTAATACATCAGGTCGCTAAGTGTATAGACTTATTATGATAACTCATGATTGTTGATTCAACATAGCTGTTAGTGTACAAAACTAAAATTATTTCAGAAAAATCATATGAGTGGTTATTTGAGAGGATTCTATAGACAAACAAAGTAGGAAGGCCTATCTTGAAAAAATAATTAATCACATGTTTGCTTAATTTGTCAAAGACTTGAGAACATGGTAGAAAAGGAACACCCCCCCCACCCCCCCCCCCCCCCCACCTCAATAACCCCTTCTAGATTTTGATATTTCTCAGGCCAGCTAATTGCTGATTTTGAGAACTGGATCATAGCTGGCATGTTTATTAAGATCTATAATAAGTTCAAAAATTTGAGATTTGGCATTTTATGCAATAGTAGCTATCAATATATGAGAGGGCACTACGTGGTGAGAGGTTGAGGACCTTTTCTTGAATGAGTCTACAAGTATTATGAAGGTGTGCTTTAATTGCCCAAAAAAATATTAGCTGGCTGATTTTATGGTAGGCTACAAAGAAAGTGGACCTCAACATCTAGAACAAGTTCTATATATATTAATTATTAATTATTAATTATATTAATAATTGCTTCTAGATAGGACAAAAGGAAGTAAGTGCCAAATATTTGCTTTTTGACATATTTCTTCTTTTAACCGTATTGAATTCAACACCCAAGTTTTGTTTTACTAGGTCTTTTTCGATTATTTTTAAAAGTTTGTAGAGTGATAGTTCTAGTCTCAGAAGTAAATCAATATACGTAATTTGAATCTAATTCTACAACTTATTTGAATTAAAATTCATCCTTTTTATACCATTTTTCTTTTTAGAAAGGATTAGAATCCATGTCAGCATCTCTTCTTTCTTCTTAAATTAAAGAATGATTTTGAGTACAACAGTTAGTACATGTAAATATTATTGATTTAGCATATCAGTTATCAATTTATAAATATATTAAATCGATAATTAAACCGATACGATATCGGCCGCGGTTCGATTTGTGAATTTTATTGATTTAACATACCTGTTATCGATTTATAGATATGTTAAACTGATAATCAAACTGATACGATATCGATTATCGGTTATCAACTAATCAGTTATTAACAGTTATTGATTTACCCCATAAAATAATAAAAACCATAGTGTATAATACACGTGGACTGAATTTCAGTCACCGAAACTTGCATAATCAGATTCCAAGCATAGCCATTTAACTTTTCCATTTTTCTTGTAAAATACATACTTTTGTTTTACTTATTGCAAGTTACAAAGTTGACCACAGGATACCATTCGCAAGTTCGCTCAATTTTCATATTACAAATGAAAAAAATGAAGTAATCAAGTAAATAATTTTATATAAAGTTGATCTGCAGTTAAGTAAAAAGAATAGAACAATTCACTAAAGTCTGGACGTCACAAACGACATTCTGTAGCTAATTCGGCCAGTGAGTAAATTGAGAATATTAGTGAATGTTAAGGAGGTTATATCCTACCTCAAATCATTCAAGAAATTCAAAAAATTAAATTTCAAGAGTACATCTCTTTGCTACCATTGATAGAATGAAGAGGGAAGACTTGCGGCTGAGAAAAGTTCGGAGAAAACGAGAATGAACTGAAGACTGAATCCCTAGATGTATTTATATAATTAAGGGAAAAATCATAATTTTATTAAATTTTATTGGGTTATTAGGTAACTTAGTGATAAAATTGGACAAACCGAGCCGCGAACCGATAATCCAATATAAGAAACATTAAACTATTATTGAACTATTCCAATAACCTGATATCGATAATCCAATAAGCTTTTATCGGTTCGGGCTATTGGTTTTACGAGATGTATTCCCGCCCTACAACCAATTGAAAACCTAACGAGAGGATCATGCAAGAAACACTAATAATTACATGAATCCTTAGGTGTGTGCAACCTTGAATGGTGATGGGACAAACCTCCAAGAGGAAGAGGGGGGGGGGAGGGGAGGGGAGGGGAGGGGAGGGGGGGAGATATATGTGACACTTTAGACAAATCTCACATTAACAAAATACGGGAGAAGTGTTAAGTATCATCTCGTGACATATTTTAAAGTCATGCGGGCCTATGCCTAAAATAGACAATATATCACTAATGAGTTGGACTGTTATATATTAAAGAATGATTAGAGTACAAAAGTTAGTACATGTACACAGGGGCGGAGCTACCCTTGTCTGAGGGGTGTCAACCGACATCCCTTCTCCGGAAAATAACACTGTATAGATAGGTATTTAAAAAAAAAAAAAATATATATATATATATATATATATATATATATATATATATAAGGGATTGACAATCCTTGACATAAGACAAACTTCCAGATTTTTTATTCAAGAAGTTCATTTTGATAAGTTAGTTTACATCACAACTGGTTTAGCAAAATGATGTATTGAATGCCTCCACTTAATAGCTAAACTATTGCTTATTAGAACAAAGTTTATATATATCAGTTTGATATAGGTTATATACGAAAGTATATTATATTCTCCCCTTACAAGTGGTTCAAGGTCAGGAACCAAATAATTTTATCTTATTATTATTGATGTGCGGTGTATATTTTGATTAATACCATAACGCACAAAGATGAGTTCTCAAAGTTGAGGAAACAAGTTAGTTTTTCTAACATGAGGGGGAGACAAGATACAACAGTCGAGAAAAGTTACATGGAATGAATTATCATTTATACATCGAGATCCTCGAATAAAATAATATGAACTTAAAGTTCATAAAAGGATAATTCATGTGCAATTTATTGCAAAGCATGCCAGACGCATTTGCTGACCCAAATAAAGTAACTATATTCTCATTGCAAATGCTCATATTATGTCCTAGAAGGACAGTCTATGGTTAGCTTAAAGCGTATAGACAATCAGTTTCAAATAGACTTCTTGATAAAGAAGATGAGCAAACGATCATAATAAAGGAGGCAAGTGATCTAGAAGATCACATGACATAACACTTCATAATATCTCATGAGAGATTCAGGTACATGAATATATGAATGAAGAGATCTCTATGTTATGTCGTTATGAAAATATATTGAAACTGATATAAAATCCTTGTCGACGTCAACCTTCAAGAAGCTAGTGCACAAGATTGGGATGCGAAGGCTTAAGGATGTGAATTGATGCTCTCATCAGGGGGAGTTAATGCGTGTTGCACTCTTTTTCCCTTACAAGGTTTTGTCCTACTGGGTTTTCCTTGCGAGGTTTTTAACGAGGCAACCAAAAGGCGTATTATTAGATATGTGTACTCTTTTTCCTTTTCTAGATTTTTTTCCCATTGGATTTTATTTTAGTTAAGGTTTTAATGAGGCACATTACTTATTGAGTAGACATTCAAGGGAGAGTGTTAAGAATAGAATTCTATTTGAAGTGAATGTCTATAATTCTATTTGGAGGTTTTACTTTGTGACTAAGTCATATTTCTCCTATAAATAGAGAGGTCTTATCCCATTGTAAATCATCCCATAATTCTAATAAGAATTCCCTCTCTATTTCTCTGCATTATTGTTCTTCTTCTTTTATTATTTTATAACAATGATTCTTCGTTAGGGGATTAATTGGTAACATGTATGACTTGTTACACTTTTTCTTTTTCTTGGTTAAGTGACGTTATTAGTCATAAAAAGTAGAGCACTTCAATTTTACTCAATAAATCAAAGTTGGTTTATAAGAGGAAGAAACATATTGATATAGAAAATAATTCACAAGTAGAAAGTTGGTTGCATTGGAAATGTCATGTGGACATTTCAACTGCTACTTGCAAGTTGCAAATAGGCAGTGGATTGATATTACTTATTTTTGTTCACGTGACATCATTGAATCCTTTAATAAATTCCAAAAGGTTTTTGTTGGCACACCCTCTCTTGGTCCCTATCCTTTATGGTAGTAGTAGCCTTTGATTCAATTAATTCTTGTAAAATTAAAGGAAGTAGGTTAAAAGTGTTGTGATATTTGAGGGTTGCCAGATTGGCAATTAGAGTGGTAGGTGACTATAGACGTGTAGATCATACGCGTTGACATGATCATATACCTTTCGCATTTGGACAATCAGAAATATTTTATTGTACGGGGACAAACTGGATGAGTGGTGCGACTAGTTTGTACATATACGTGGCCGGTCCTGACGAGGTGCAATACGAGAACGCTACCTTACGAGGACGGCAACATTTGAGGACGTCCTCACTTGTGGCCGTACACCATAAAGGGGACGACCCCGCCTTTAAAAATACCAAGCCGGCGAACCCATCTAGGAGAACGTCCTCAATCCCCCCTGTTTTATATTCCAAATGTACTTGTAATATCCGGGCCCCCCCGTTTGTAAGGATCGATCAATTTTTAATAAGACATTTCTCTCTCTACATTGTTCTCTCTCTATTATCAAACATTTCCACTGCTCACTTGTTCTACATATTGCATTGAACTTTATTATCTTCATATACGGGCTATCCACATATATTAATCGGACGATCAATCTCCAATTTATATTACCTCTCCGATTATCCCTTTGTTTACATTGATTGATTAGTTCAAAGGTATTTAACATCTTTTGAGCAAAATAATTCGGCGCCGTCTGTGGGGATTTCGAGAATCAAACTAGTATACATTCGCGAGATCCGATAAAAAAAAAAGAACTCTTTGAGGATGGCTGAAAGTAACACGCGACCTACGGTTATGGCTGAAGTTACCACAAACCTCCTGAGTGCCATGAACCCTGGGAAGGGACTCCAATACGAAAGAGGCACCTCCAGCGGTCAGAAGGCTACTAGAGGAATGACTGACTAACACCCTAAGCATCTTGGTGGAAAAACCACCGCAGGGTTGCGAAAATGCCGCTCCGGCTACCAGCAACACCACCACAACAGACGAACAGGAAGAAACACGGACCAACAGCCGACCTATTGAGACTCAGACGCACGATGACACACTAGCCTCCATCCTCAGAAAAATGAAGGAAATGGAGGGCGAAAACGAGGTCCTCCGCGACCAGATGAAGGAGCACCAAGACAGGGTTGACAAGATTCCTGGGGCGCCTAAGCTACTACCCAAGCGGGACGTAGGATGGTTCGTGGAACAGCCTTATTCCGAAGAAGCAGCGCCCTACACCATCCCGAAAACCTTCAAGATGCCCCCATACCTGAAGGTGTACGAAGGAACCACCGACCTTGAAGATCATCTCATCCACTACGTCACCGCAGTAAAAGGTAACGACCTATCTAAAGAATAAGTTCCGTCAGTGCTGCTGAAGAAGTTCGGCGAAAAGCTGACTGGAGGAGCGCTAACCTGGTACTCCCAACTACCCGCCAAGGCGATCTCGACCTTCGAGGAAATGGTTGATAAATTCGTCACCGCATATGCCGGTGCCAAGAAAGCGGAAGCAAGGGTGAACGACATATTCGCCGTCCGACAGACCGCGGGCGAAGGCCTCAGGGACTTCCTTGCAAGTTTCAACAGGGTAAGAATGAGCCTGCCAAAATGTGTCGGAAGGAATGGCGGTGGCGGCCTTCCAGAACAGGCTCAACAGGGACAGCTCCAGGGCCACCAAGAAGCTGCTGAGATGGCTCATGAAGTACCCTCCCACCACTTGGGACGAGATCCACAATGCCAACTGCACCGAGGCACGGGCAGACGAAGAAGATCTCAATGGACCAACCCGGCAGCTGGCTGCCGTGCACCCGGACGCGAGAAAGGATCGACGACATGAGGGATGCCAGGAACTCCCTCCATGCTCCAGCAGGGAACGACACCAACCCTACGCAAGGTCTTCACTCTTGCCCCGCGACACACGGATGTCGTGCAGCGTCACGTCACCCCACTCAGAAACGACCGAGGCATGCCCCCTTTACTTTCATCACATAACTTTTATGTTTCGCCCTCAGAAGCGGTGTACGCACCGGAGAAGCTCGACACCAAGGTGCAGTGGGCCCAAAAGATGAAGTCAGACCGAGCCACGAGGAAATCCAACGTCCTGTGCGAGTTCCATCAGGAACGACGGACTGAAGACTGCATCGGCCTACAGCAGGAAGTCGTCAGAATGCTCAATCAGGGTTACCTGAAGGAACTGCTCGGCAATAAGGGGAAAACTAATTTTGGCCACGGGCGGGAGCACTCCAGGGGACCCCCAAAGCCACCCTCTCCAATGCGTACGGTAAATATGATCATCGGGGAGGCGGATGACACCACCATCAACCACGTCAAGTTCACCAACACACACCGACTAAAGAGAACTATCTCCCACGAATGGTACGATGACCTCGAAGGGAGTATCACCTTCGATAAGTCTGACGCCGACGGTTTGTGTTTCCCTCACTATGATGCTTTGGTTATTACCCTACGTATTATTGATACCGAGTTGCATAACTCTAACCGGTTTTAACAATGCAGTGGAGCGCACATTAGGAGAAGTGACCCTGCCCGTCCTTGTGGGAGGTGTCACCCTAGAAACAACCTTTCACGTGATGAACCAGGAAACGACCTACAATGTCATCATTGGACGCCCATGGATACACGCCATGCGAGCAGTCCCATCAAGCATGTACCAAGTAATCAAATTCCCTACCCCATGGGGAATATTCAGCATCAAAGGGGAACGCGAAAGCATAGCAATCAAGCACGCCGCAGACTCAAGCAGACCCGACGGCCGATGCCATAAGGGATCCAGACATCATAGAAGCTTGCAATGCTACGACCAAGGAGCTCGACCCGGTTCAGCTAGACTAGAACGACCCTGAGAAGAAGGCTTACATCGGTCACGGGCTCGTGAACCCGGGTAAGTACCATGAATTTCTGACTAAACATGCAGACACGTTTGCTTTTTCCCATGCAGACATGCCATGGATCTCAACGGATATCGCCACGCACCGGCTCAACGTGGATCCATTATATCCGCCAGTGAAACAAGGCAGGAGAAAATTCAATGCCGCCATTAATGAGGCAGTCCAAGAGGAGGTAGACAAGTTACTTGCCAACGGGTCCGTCAGAGAGTCGAAGTACTCGCAATGGATCGCCAACGTGGTAATGGTCAATAAGAAAAGAGGAAAGTGGAAGATGTGAGTGGACTTCACCTACCTAAACAAGGCCTTTCCTAAAGACTCCTTCCCCCTACCCTACATCGATCAACTGATCGGCCCCACAGCAGGGCATGAGCTATTGAGCTTCCTGGACGCTTATTCCGGCTACAATCAGATTCTGATGGTGGAGGAGGATCAGGAAAAAACCACCTTCATCACCCACCAAGGTACTTATTGCTACAGGGTGATGCCCTTCGGGCTGAAGAACACGGGAGCCACTTACCAGAGGTTGGTCACTAAGATGTTAAATAAGAAACTTGGGAAGACCATGAAGGTTTACATTGATGACATTCTGGTTAAATCGGCAAAAAAGGAGGACCATACCGATCACCTGCGAGAGGCCTTCGAAATCTTGAACAGTTACGGGATGAAGTAAAACCCCGAAAATGCGCTTTTGGCGTAGCATCTGGGAAGTTCCTCGGTTTCCTTATATCATAGAGGGGGATCGAGGTCAACCTAGACCAAATCAAGGCGATCGCCTCGATACCCGAAGCGCTTACCAGCAAAAAACAGGTTCAGAAGTTGACAGGCCGATTAGCCGCCCTCTCCTGCTTCATCTCCCGGTCATCAGACAAGTGCCACAAGTTCTTCAATGTGTTGAGGAAGGATAACGGTTTCCACTGGAATGACGAATGTGTCAAGGCCCTCCAAGAATTGAAAGCGTACGTGACATCCCCGCCACTGCTGGCAAAGGCGGAACCAAACGAACCTCTATTAATATACCTGGCCGTCTCCGAGGTTGCAGTCAGCGCGGTGCTCGTCCGCTAGCAGAAAGGTACGCTATCACCTATCTATTACATTAGCAAGACTCTAGTGGACGCTGAAACTCGGTACCACACCTCGAGAAACTGGCACTGGCGTTGGTCACGGCTTCCCGAAAGCTGAGACCTTACTTCCAATGCTACCCCATCCGGGTAGTGACCACCTTCCCTCTAAGAAGCATCCTACACAAGCTCGAACTGTCGGGCCATCTCGCCAGATGGGCTATAGAGCTCAGCGAGCACGATATCACCTATGTCCCTAGAACCACCATCAAATCACAAGTGCTCGCCGACTTCAGCACCGGCCTCTCACCTGAGGCTAAAAAGGAGGCCCTGCAAACGGCCCCTAACATGGATCCCTGGATACTCCACACCGATGGGGCCGCGAACGCCTCGAGATCGAGACTGGGACTCGTTCTTGAGGTCCCCACAAGCGAGGTCATTTGCCAGTCCATATGATGCCCTGAGATGACTAACAACGAAGCAGAGTACGAAGCCGTTATTGCAGGTTTGAAATTAGCCGCCAGATACGGAGCCCGCCGACTGGTCTTGCACTGCGACTCACAACTTGTGATAAATCAAGTTACCAGAGCCTACCAGATCAAGGAACAAAGGTTACAAAAATATCAAGCCGAAGTCTGTAAATTGATGGCCCAATTCGACGAATGTCACTTCGAGCAAGTACGCAGGGTTCATAATGCCGAAGCCGACGGATTGGCCAAACCGGCCGCAGCGGCCACAAATCTGAGCAAAGAAAGTATCGTCACCCTCATGCATTCCGCCATCGATCGCAGCGAGGTATTCTCTCTGCACCTAACATGGGACTGGCGAAACCAGTTCCTTTCATACTTGCAGGAAGGGCAGCTACCGCACGACAAAAAAGAAGCTAGAAAGCTTCGCACACAAGCCGCCAATATTGCCTGATGAACGGCGACCTCTACAAAAGAACTTTTGGAGGACCCCTGGCCAAATGCCTGGGGCCCAACCAGACAACTCCGGTACTGGAAGAAGTCCACGAGGGTCATTGTGGCGCCCATACAGGAAATAGAGCACTCGTGCGGTGCCTGATATGGGCCGGTTATTACTGGCCCACAATGAAAATAGACGCAGCAGACTACGTCCGACGATGCGAGAAGTGCCAAAAGTTTGCTCCCATGATACACCAGCCGGGGGAACCTCTCCACTCAGTCACTTCCCCATGGACATTCATCAAATGGGGGATGGATATAGTCGGACCGCTGCCTCCCGAACGAGGAAAGGCACACTTTTTGTTAGTTTTAATTAACTATTTCTCTAAATGGGTAGAAGCAGGCGCCTATGCCAAAATCCGCGAACAAGAAGTCATAGCCTTCATCTAGAAGAACATCATCTGTCGCTTCGACATCCCCAAGGAAATAACATGCGACAACGGACGACAGTTCATAGGACAAAAGACAACTGACTTTTTCGACAAATGGCACATCAAAAGGATACACTCAATTCCATATCATCCATCCGCCAACGGCCAAGCGGAATCATCCAACAAGACTATATTAAATATCCTGAAGAAGAAACTTGAAGACGCCAAGGGACTGTGGCCTGAGCTACTACCGGAAGTATTCTGGGCACATAAAACCACCCCCAAGTCTTCCACGAGAGAAACTCCCTACTCATTAGTCTATGGGACCGATGCCTTCATACCAGTTGAAGTCGGCGAACCAAGTCTCAGATATCCGCACATAAGCGTAGATGAGAATGACACAAGCCGACTACAAGACCTGGACGAGACCGAAGAAAGAAGAGAAATGGCCCACATCAGGTTAGTGGCGCAAAAACAGTAGATCGAGAGGTACTACAACAAGAGGACGAAAATCCGCCCACTCAATACAGACGACTACGTACTAAAAGCCAAGACATTGGCATCAAAGGATCCCAACGAGGGAAAAACTAGAAACCAATTGGGACGGGCACTACAAAATCATCGCAGCAGCAAACAAGGGTGACTCAAACTAGAGACCATAGATGGAAAGATACTCCAAAATAACTGGAATATTTCACACCTCAAGCGCTTCCACTTCTAAGAGACACCCCCCAAGTCGTACTCTTTTTCCCTCTGCCGGGTTTTGTCCCAATTGGGTTTTCCCGAAGAGGTTTTTAATGAGAAGACGAATAAGATGTCCGGGATCGCTTGTATATCTATTCTGATGCGCTAAGTGCATCGGTTGGTACGAATAGAACATCACAGGGACTAGGGCTACAGCCATATTGTATGAAAGGCTACGGCCATCTCCAATGAATGAATGGCTACGGTCATATTGTATGAATGGCTACGGCCATCTCCAATGAATGAAGGGCTACAACCATATTGTATGAAAGGCTACGGCCATCTCCAATGAATGAAGGGCTACGACCATATTGTATTAAAGGCTACGACCATCTCCAATAAATGAAGGTCTACAGTCATATTGTATGAAAGACTACGGCCATCTCCAATGAATAAAGGGCTACGGCCATATTGTATGAAAGGCTACGGCCATCTCCAATGAATGAAGGGCTACGACCATATTGTATGAAAGGCTACGGCCATATCCAATGAATGAAGGGCTACGACCATATTGTATGAAAGGCTACGGCCATCTCCGATGAATGAAGGGCTACGACCATATTGTATGAAAGGCTACGACCTCCTCCAGATGAAACAAGAGGCTAAGGCCTAAAAACATCTAAAGGAGAAGGCTACGACCTTCTCTAGATGGAACAAGAGGCTAAGGCCTAAAAATATCTAAAGGATAAGGCCACGGCCTTCTCCAGATGAAACAAAAGGCCAAGGCCTAAAAACATCTAAAGGAGAAAGCTACGGCCTCCTCCAGATGGAACAAGAGGCTAAGGCCTAAAAACATCTAAAGGAGAAGGCTACGGCCTCCTCCAGATGGAACAAGAGGTGCCTAAAAACATCTAAAGGAGAAAGGTACGGCCTCCTCCAGATGAAACAAAAGGCCAAGGCCTAAAAACATCTAAAGGAGAAGGCCACGACCTCCTCCAGATGAAGAAAATGGCTAAGGCCTAGAGCGTCCAAAGAAGAAGGCTACGACCTCCGCTAGGAAAAGCGAAAGCCTAAGGCATTAACAATTAAAAGTTAATGGCACGGCCTCTCTAAACGAAGGATCGAAAGGACGGCCGCGTGAAACGCATAAGCCCGACCTCGCCCAAATTGGGACTTAGGCTAAGTGCCTTCGACGTCAAAATATTGGTGCGCCCCAGTCCAAGAATGAATTCAGGCAGAGGGACCCTCGCCGTACAAATTAAAGACTAAGGTCGACCTCGACAATATGGAAGTAAAAAAAAAGAAAAAAAGAAGACTTGAGACATTAACTGAAAAGAAATCTTTATTAAAATATTGGTTACACGTATACAAAGGGGAGGGGGATATGAACTACAAGAATGCATAAAGCCCTACTCAACTATCGAAGCCTCCGCCATCTCCTGCAGCCCCATCGGCGTCGTCCTCGCCATTATCCGGGAGTATCCTCTCAATCCAGGACCCAGTGCCCAGCTGATCCACATCAGCAAAGGATCCGCCCGTTTGGGCCGGGGAGTCAGGTTCATAGCCACAGGCTTCACGAGCCACCCTGACCAGGCGACACTGCTCATCGACCTCTGCCTCCCTAGCGCTACCGGCAGCTTGCAGCTCCTCGAACACAGTCCACCTTACCTCGGCATATACCAATATATCCTGGGCTTCGCGAGGAACGTCCCCAAATGGGCCAACGTCCTCCGCTTGGCAAACAACCGCTGCATGAGCCAAAGCCGCTTGAAGCTCGGCCGACAAAGCATCGACCTTGGCGCGAAGCTCGCTTGCCTCCATTATGGCCACGCGACCCATATCCATTTCCTCCCCCCGCTGATGGAGGAGGCTCTCTAGCTCGGCATTCCGAGTCACAGCGGCTAGCAAATCAGCATCCGCCTGCTTATGCAGCTGTTCCTCCGGCGAATGAATGCTCTCTCGGAGGAGGCAGAACTCCGGTTCCTCGGAAAAATAATTCGAGAGCGTCTTGTGCTTCTCGCGGGCCTCCTTGTAATTTTTCGACTCCTTCCAAAGGGTAATCAGCGTCTTTCAGTCCCTCCGACTCCGCTCCACCTTCAGAATGAGAGTCTAAAAAAGAAGAGAGACAAGCTAAAAGCCGCGAAACAAAAGAATAACAAAAGAAAAGAGGAATGTACATATCGAGTCATACCTGCAAGGCGGCATTGGAAACTCGGCGAGACAGGTAGCGGTCGCTCACAGACTTTAGCGACTCCGCCTCAGCATCACCGCACAATAAGGCAAAGTCCTTCATGGCGTGCCTAGTCTCCTCTAACAGATTGTAGCCCATCGGAATCAGAAGTCAGCGTAACTGACCCGCATCCGATGTGTCCGTCCCCGCTTGCTCCCGTGATGGCGCGTCTGCTGGATCCGAGGCCGCCTTAGCGCCCGCAGGCTCAGCGGCAATAGCAGGTACGTTGTCGCCCTTAACATTTGGAGCGGAGGCACTCGCCTCGGCCGTACTCAACACTGCGGCTCTCACCGGACGAATGGCGTCGCCCAGCAGGACTAGCCTCGACTCCGGACGATGAGCTGCCGGTTTCTTTCGTCCTTGGTCCACGACCACTCCCTTCCCGGTGAGCATCCTACGCCTCTTGCGCTTCGCCGGTTCATCATTAGTAGGAACGCCCTCTTCGGCAGGAAGGGATGGGGGCTTTGTATTCGCCTCAGGCGCCTGGCCAATAGACTACTCAGGCACGGAGCAAGAAGGACCGGGAGCGCCCGATACTAAGGACTCCTGAATGGCGCGGCCAAGATCCGGGTCGGCAACCCCAGCCGCTTCGTCGCTAGATGCGACTACGTCCGTCTGGCCCTCCTCGGGCTGGGCGACCTCAGGAAGACCCTGCCTGACAGAGGCCACAAGCTCTGTTTCCAAAGAGGCGGGACTAGCGTCACGATGTCTCTGCCTCCGCGCCACATTCCGAGCTGCAGCAAAAAATAAAAAATAAACATCAGCTACGGCGACATCTAAAGTAAAAGAGAAGAAAGACAAAAATTAGCATGTCAAGACCGTACATCGAAGGCCGTACTTCAAACCAAAGGCATCCCACATCGTGCACTCCTCGGTGTAGGGGATCATTCGATTCACGCATGCCCTAATGTCGGGAATAGGTTGAGGCGTACGCGCCGCCACTACATAAGAAAAGCAAAAATGTTAGCGCCTGAAAAACGGCGTGACGGCGAAGCAATGAACAAAAACATAGGAGGAACAAATTAGTACTTACAGTTGGCATTCCACACCTCCGGAAAGCCGGCCGCGTCTGCCACCAAGTCCGAAGTGCGGATGTAGAAGTATTTCATCCAGAATTGAGGGTTGGGCTTATCGTCCACCTCGACGACCAAGACTTTTGTTCCTCGATTTTTCAATTGCCGCATCTTGCCCCGCATATAGCCGGGACTGAACAACTGCAATAGGTGGTGAACGGAAACGTCCACACCAGCCCGGTCCGCGTACGTCGTCAAGATCCGGCAGATCTTCCACGTATACGGAGTTAGTTGGGCCGGACAGATATTAAAAAAGCAGCATAACGCCTCCGCCAAGGGGTATATGGGAAGCTCGCACCCCATGATGAAAGGGGTATTCATGGATGGCGCAGAACCCCGGTCGGTGTACATAGACCAGGTCATCCCCGGCCACCCTTGTCTCCACCGTCTCCGGCACGTGGAAGGACGCCCTGAGATTATTTAGCTGCCTCTCGGTGAACGTAGACCTCTCCCATACATCAGCATCCGCCGGTTAAGAAAAGTCCTTTCTCACGTTCAGGTCACGAGGAAGAAGGTTGTCCTCCTTCGGGGGGACAAGAGCCTTTTTTACCTTATTGCTACCCCCTGACTGCCGGGAAACCCCTGAACCAGGCTCTGCCCTTTCTGGTTCTCTACGATGACTACCTTTAGCCATTCTTTCTTGTTAGATTGCTAGCTGGGTATTGAAAGAAATTGGCAGCAAGAATGCTAAGAAAAGAGATACGAGTTGCCGAAAATGTGAAAATGAGAAGGCATGAAGCAAGGAGTTTCTGATGATCTAAAAGAAAGGATGATATTGAAACTGCCTTCTATTTATAATAAGTTACTCGTGAAATTTGAAGGGTTTTTGCACCGGAAAAGAGGCGGGAAACAGAAACGTCAAATCAACTTTATGACCAGCATTGAAAACTACGATAATTATGGCGCATGCCGTCAGCAGGCGACGGTTCGGAAGAACATGCCACGTACGCACGTGTGCACGAGACCCAACATGGGCAGGATCTATCCGCCCATCGCAGATATGCCCTGGCCACATCTCCAATAGGCGGAGAGACTATCTGTATGGGGACAAACTGGATGAGTAGTGCGACTAGTTTGTACATACACGTGGCCGGTTCTGACTAGGTGCAACACGAGGACTCCACCTTACGAGGACGGCAATATTCGAGGACGTCCTCACTTGTGGCCGTACACCATAAAGGGGACGGCCCCACCTTTAAAAATACCAAGCCGGCGGACCCATCTAGGAGAACGTCCCCTATCCCCCCTATTTTATATTCCAAATATACTTGTAATATCCGGGCGTTAATGTAATAGTTAGGCGAGGGGGCCTCCTTCCCATATAAGGAAGGGCCTCCCCCCATTTGTAAGGATCGATCAATTTTTAATAAGACATTTCTCTCTGTATATTGTTCTTCTCTCTATTATCAAACATTTACACTGCTCACTTGTTCTACATACTGCATTGAACTTTATTATCTTCATATACGGGTTATCCACATATATTAATTGGACGATCAATCTCCAATTTATATTACCTTTGATTCCGATTATCTCTTTGTTTACATTGATTGATTAGTTCAAAGGTATTTAACATCTTTTGAGCAAAGCATTTATAAACAAAAATATTTAATAAAGAATAATATGAGAGCAACAAATTGCGTAGTGCTTTGATGGAATTTTGAGTGCTAAAGATGATAATATTGTCTTAGTTGTTTTTTTCCTATGAGGTTTAGACTTGACTCCGACCTGTAGATTATAAAAAATGATTAGTACATGGAGAAGGACAAATGTGTGATGGTTTTATTTCCTTTTGATTTTATTTAAAATTTTAATGTTTTATTTTCAACATTTAAGGGTGCTTAATTACATGCATTATCAGTAGCGGGGGAGGATGAAGATAAAAAAGAAAAAAGGAAAACATTTGATGGATTGTGACATGTAATCTAGACAAAATAGCGGGGAAGATGAAGATAAAAAAGAAAAAAAGAAAACATTTGATGGATTGTGACATGTAATCTAGACAATTAGTATAAACGAGATTTTACGGGTTATCTCTTGCAGCGTGAAGAAAGTTTCTCTATCACGTGACCCTCCAATTTCACAGCAGCTCAATGAAATCTCAACCTCCCGCACAATCACGATCTCTATACGTTTCACGGCATTCTACTATGTTATCCAAATAATACCCGAAAATAACAATTTCGTGCGGGCAAAATTTCTAGGAAAATAGGCTGTAAATTTTGGCCCCCTTTTCCCCTACATTCGAGGTGGAAAAATCTTATGTATTTATAGCATAAGTTTTAAAGGTTAAAACCCTTTTCCAAAACCTATTGGATTTTCTTTTACACGAGAAAAAGAATTCCTTTATTTCCTATTATTTATGCACAATAGAGATCGCATAATTTAATTAATAAGGCTTCAATTATGAAATTAATTTCTGATTTTCGAAATTAATATTTACCATAATTAATTACAAATTGTTCCACTAAAAATTCGTAATTGCACTCCTTATTCTATTTTGAAATTCACCCATTAAATCTTATTTAACTCCCCATGTTAAGATTCAAATACTAATCAATTAGATCAAAATTACTAACGATTTAATTTATTAATTATTTCCTTTAGACTTTCGCTTAACTTATTTCATGTGTTGGATACAAAATTCATCGGTCGGGTTTACGTATGAAAACTTATAAAATTTCATAAAGGTGTATCATCAATCTCTAAGTTGAGACACCGATTCCATTTACTAACTAGTACTTCGCCAATGTTTATTATTATGTCCAATTTACTAGGCATATTGACCCACGAAAGAATCTCGCCTTTTAATAAATTAAAGTAATAATAATATACACAACTAATAATAAGTATATCAAGATTAAGAGTATAAGTATATTTAATGACTAGAGAGTTTATTTTATTAAGTCAGTTTAAACTACTTACCACTACTTGGTTCGTTCAATACATACAAAATGTACTAGTACAAGAAGTTAGAATTAAATCATTCCCATAATCAAGATAAATTATATTTAATCTTATGCTATTATCATTCCTGATGGTTTGTCCAATTATATCATTAGATTGTTAACTCAAACTTCATATACCAATGATTTAATCTTCAGTGTATAAGCTAAACTCTAAACACTAAATCATCTACTATATAAGTAAAGGACACAGACTAATATATGATATATTTAAAATTTTATTACAATTGAATGAGCAATTATATCATAATAAATACTATATCTAAACTAAATCCATGGTTAATAGTATATATATAAACAATCTCCCACTTAGACCGTTAACTAGGGGTAGCAATGGTTAAAAAAATAGCTAACCATCCATATTATCTACTAAAAAATGGGTTGGATAATGAACTTTTTAAAAATGGGTCAAATATGGATAAGAACCATATTATCCATTTAGAAAATAGATAACCAATGAGTAATCATGGATAACCAATGGGTCTAACTTTTATATTTGTAAAGCCTCAAATTGGGGGTTGCTCAAGTTAGTGAGACTAAGAATTCTCCCAAAAGTGATCATATACAAGAAGTTATGGATAATATGGGTAACCCATATTATCCGCCGATTAACCCGTTTTTTATCCGTATTAAATATGGATCGGATAATTGATCTGTTTTTTCATTACTCATTTTCGACCTGAACCACATCCAACCCGACCCGCACGTTTGCCACTCCTACCATTAACCATGACAATTATCAAAATATACTATAACAAAATGCATGGTTAATAATATACGCCCAACACGATTGAATATCACCTAAATAACTAAATGGTACAGAAACAAAAGTGTAACTATTAAACTGTAGTTCTAATTCCAAAAATGAATAGTCTGGTCTTAGTTCATGTTAACTATCCATTTATTTAGAAGAAGAGTTAAAGTGGCCACAAATATTTGCCTTTAATATTTCATCTCATTTTCAAATGGTGTTATTGTCATTATTATTTGAATGAATGTTATTGTCGTTACTCCAACAAAAATCTCACCACATCAAATTCCGTCGGTAATTAAACAAACAATGAAGAAATCCACTAGACTTTGTTTTGCACGGACATCATTTTGCTTAGTTACCTTATTATACAGATAAAGTAATAATAAAAAAATTCGTTTTAATTATGGTTATGAAAGCCACTCGAGCTTTAAGTGCTTATACATAATGAAAAGTTAAATCAATATCATATGTACCAAAAAGAAAGTTATATCATAATTAGCTAAACTTTCTTAACCTCATTTTGTTTTGCTTGATGCCTTGATCGTAAATAAACAAAACAAAGAAAGGGAAAAAAAAATTTCTTTAGCCGAGGGTTGATTGGAAACAGCCTCTTCGTCCTTTCGGGTAAGGATAAGGCATGCGTACGTATTATCCCCCGTACCATTATACTGAGTAGTTATTGTAAAGAAAGGAAAAAAAGATGAACAAACCGTTCGTAACTCATATTTTTATCATCAGTTAAAGCCTTTTTTTAAAAAATGTTTCAATTTTAATAGATGTAATTAGTGAATCATACTATTAAGACGTACTATTATAAGACATCCATATTTAACTTGTAGTAATATGTAACTTGTAACATTCACTTACGCAGGAGACAATTTTAACATCAGGAAGAGTAGGGAGATATAGTTGTAAAATTGCATTGGTAGTAACGTCGTCAATTCTCATACATAAAGAAACATTTAATTATTGTCATTATTAATATTAGTGGCTTCTGGTGACAAGTCATTTAGACCACTGATAATTCACTCATATGATATGACTTATGAGATAGAACAACCAATTATCCAGCAATAAATGATAATTGTCATTTCCTATACCTACCAAAAGTATGAGAGGCCAATATCAGAAGAGGTCCCTCCTTTCCAGTCTGCAACTAGTTTTCATTATGCTTTAATTACCAAAAGTTGGTTTTCTCTCTCTTTTTTTGCACTATATGATTTATAGTACTCCCATTCTCTTGGATTTTTTGTCGACTATAATTGTTTTTTTTTTAATATAAAAAAGGAAAACCATTGTGTATGAAGAAATTTCTTTGATCACTCATTATTTGAAGTAGTCGTGATAAAGGATTTTTCTTAATAGTTTTGTTTGTTATTCTCTTCTGTTTAGCTTTTGAGAAGTATAATATGAAAGATGGGTTTCTTTTTAAATAGAATAAGTTTTGTGTCCCTAATTGTTCTTTGCGAGAAGTTTTTGTGAGGGAAACACATTGTGGGAGACTTATGGGACACTTCGGTATGCCTAAAACACTTGACATCCTTGCTGAAAATTTTTTATGGCCTAATATGAGAAAAGATGTCAACAACTTGAAACTCAAACTTCAGGACCATCTGTCCTTAACTTTTTAACTTGGAAATCAAAGTTAAGGACAACTGTACTAATACGATTGTAAACATAGGAACTTCCGTTTATATATCGTGGTTGTTATTTAGTAATTGACCGTCTATGAATATTATTTCATTCATATACTAGGGCCATACACATTGGCCTATAGCAACCATATAGGCCCGTTTATTAACAGTTTGATAATTGGGTATAAATTTAAAAATAAAAAGTAATACCTCCATTGTTGTTCGGGTGGATTCCCGATTATTGATTTTTCCACAGTGGAAAGAAATATTAAAATAATATAACGGTTAGTAACAAAGTATAGTAAATTGAAGAATCCAAATTAAGTAGCTTGTCTAAATGCCAAAAGTATTTACAACACCCTAACTTTAATGACGTTGTAATTTTTTTTTCTAGAAAATATGGGACCAGTAACTCAAGGTTTTAGTTAGTACCCCTGACCTATAAGGGTGTAAATAATTATATTTAAAATAAGTTTAGAGGGTAATAAAAAGTCCGCAAAGAAATAATGTATAATTGGATGGATCAAGGGGATATTTATGCATTTTTCCTTATTTTTTCATCAATAAGAAACAATTTATTTACTTTTTTTCAGAAAATGGCTTTTCAAAAGTGGAAACATGTTAGTATGACTTATGCCACTTTTCATAATGATTTGTACAACACAAATACACACATAAACATCCAAGCCAAATAAAAAGTGATTGATTGCCCAAGCCCCAAGTGAATACAAGACACAGTCAAATCCAACACAAGCACATCACATGGATTTGGAAGCCAAGGTCCAAGTCTAAGCTACCTAATAGGCCATAACTGATTTTCTTTTCTTCTTGATATAAACTTCTAAGTTGGGGAGCAGTCACTTCATTCTTCAATTTGGGAAATATTAATGGTAGTATGCAACAAATTGTTAAACAAAGTGTGCAACATGGCATTGCATGTCTAATTAAGGATAATTGCCTAAGGTCAAGAGCTTGCTACATTGTCTTGCATATCTTTGATGGTATCTTTTGCACAAATAGCCAGTCATATTCATTGTTTACCTTTTCTAATCATATACATAGATTATATATTGATTATACACATTATACATATATAATACAAAAAATATGCATATATTATACCTCCACAAGCTATTTTTAGTTGAAGCAGTTAATGAACGGTTATTTGAGTTAATTCTTCTATCTTGATTGCTTCAATATCATTCGTTTCTGTGGCGTCTTTTTGTATACCAACTTTAGGGTGCGCGCATTGCACGTGTAAGCTTGACTATTGATAAAAGAATTGTATATAACAAAAATAAACTGTGTATAATAGCAATTGACGGACTAATAGATCCCATATGTATTTAAATGAAAAAATGAGTGTAATTACATTAACGTAATTGGTGAGTTCAAAATTGAATTAGTTAAAATCCTAAAACTGTTATTGAACCTGGAATCATAAACAATTTAATTAGTTATATAGCATTTGTAATGATAGATGTTTTATAGTATGAGATAGTATGATGTAATATTGTTGTATCCTCTTCATAGAGGATGGTCTTAGAGTGTGTTTGGTATGAAGGAAAACATTTTCTGGAAAATGTTTTCCAATTTTCCCATGTTTGGTTGGCTTAAATGTTTTGGAAAACATTTTCCTTATCAATTCATTTTCCTCCAATTGGAGGAAAATGTTTTCCTTATCAAAAGAAGTGAAAACATTTTCCAAAGCTCCTTCTCAACCATTCTCACCCTCACCAACCCACCCCACCCCCTCTCCAAAAAACAGTTTTTTTTTTTAGAAAAATTTCAGTTTTTCCGTTACCATCCACCCTACTACCCCTCCACCCCACCTTAATTTCAGTTTAGAAAAATTTCAGTTCTTTTACCTTAATTTTTTTTTCTATAATTTTAAATTTCTGTATACGCGATTTTTGCGTTAAAAAGTAAAGCATCACATTAGTTCCTTTAGATTGTGTCAATTTTTAGAGACTTCGGGAAGGGGAGGGGTGGGGGAGGTGGGAGGGGGAGGGGTAGGAGAGTTGCAAAAAAAAAAATTCTAAAAAAACTATTTTTTACTCTCTAACCAAACATAGAAAATATTTTCCGGAAAATGTTTTCCACTTACCAACCAAACAAGAGAAAATAAGTGATAAAATCACTCATTTTCCATGAAAACATTTTCTAGGAAAACATTTTCCATGGAAAACATTTTCCTTCATACCAAACACACCCGTAGTGTATGTTATGTTGCTTCAACTAAACTATCATGACCAAAATTTTATTGTTGGTATCAATATTCCTCTTATATAATATATAGTTGTCAATGTAAAAAAATATATACGCAACAAATATAGTCCAATTTTAAGGATTGTTTGACTTTATAACTTACTTATTGCTGACGCATCTATAAATTATTTAACTTGTCACCCTTTTTATTAATCACAACTTTTATGCCCATACAATAAAAATGCCAATTATTGTATACATAGGCTACAGAGAATCAACTACTGAAAGGGAAGGCAATGGTCGACCTGTAAACGAACTGGGTTAAGGTGCTATCCCAGCGAGAAATGAGTTTGATATAAACATATAGAATTAGCTAAATATCTCAAAGAAAATAGAGTCAAAATAGTTGGTTAGTGGAGACAAGGGTGAAATAGCATAAAACAAATGAAATAAGTAATAAAACTGCACCAGGTTGGGAAATTGAAACCAACTATAAGTATAACCATGCAGAAAATGGTAGGATATGGTTACTTTGAGACAATAATGCTTACAAGATTGAAGTTTTGATGAAAGAAGCACAAGATATTCACTGTAAAGAGATGAGTAGAAATCAACACAATTGTGTATGGCTACAATACAATGGAGCAGATGAAAGAACTATGGCAGCAATTAGTTATTTTGTCTCAAGCAACTACTAAACCATGGCTTATATGGGGAGGTTTCAACTCTATTTTGAGCCCACAAGATAAGACTGCAAGGTGTATCCAAAAACTGATACTGAATGAACTGGGAAATAAGACTATTATATCTGGACAAACAACAAACAAGGGGGAGATAGAATATAGAGTAGAATAGATAGAGCAATGAAAAATGCTGAATGAATGCTGAAATTATATCACCTGACCAACAAATATAAACTCCCACATATATCAGATAATTACCCTATGATGAATAGCTACTAATATTAGTGAGCCAAGTTATCAGAGCTTAAATTCTTCAATTTGTGGGCAACTCATGAGAATTTTCTTCACTTAGTGGAGGAAAGCTGGAAACAAAGGCTTCATCTACCCAAGATGAAGAATAATTTGATGAAACAAAAAGAACTAAGGGAGAAACTAAAAATACTAAATGAGATTGAGTTTAAAGGAGTTGCAACAAGAATCAACCAAGCAAGAGAAGATCTTCAAGAAATTTGAATCAAGATAAGCAACCAATACTCAGATGACTTGGCAGTGGAAAACAAGAAGATTACTTGCCAACTTGAGAAGTGGTCTATGATTGAAGAAAGTGCCATGCAACAAAAATCCATAAAAATATGGATAAAGCTTGGAGATGCCAATATTAGCTAATTTTCGGCTATTATGAAAGATAGAAAGCAGAAGAAGCAAATCCTAGAGCTTGAGCATCAAGAAGGATGAATGTTAGTAGAACCGACTGATATAAAAAGGAAATAATACAGTTCTATAGATCACTTATGGGATCAGCTCTACATACTATGACAACAGTAAGCTGGACAATCATGGGAAGGGAAATTGTACTTAACCATGCTCAACAACTCAAGTTACGTGAGGATGTGATAGAAGAGGATATTTGTGAAGGGCTTCAGTCTATAGGAGATGACAAAGCTCCAGGATGGATAACTATAATGCTGTTTTACAAAAGAGCATGTCCTGGCATTAAAAATGAAACACTGATACCAACAGGCAAAATGTATAGGGGAATAAACTGTACAACAGTCACCCTGATACCAAAGATAGCCAATCTGCTACAATCAAAAGAGTATATGTCAATTGCCTACTGCACTAACCTATACAAGATTATAGCTAAAATCCTTGGAGGTGGAATCCAGAAGGTGATTGCAACCATTATTACAGAGACTCAATCAAGATTAAACCACGAAGGAATGTAGCAGATAATGTGATTATGGCTTATGAATTGGTGAAAATATATGCAAGAAAACATATTTCACCTAAATGCATTATTAAGGTGGATATTCAAAAAGCATTAACACTGTGGATTGGAGGTTCTTGGAGAAAATGTTGGTAGAGTTGCATTTCCCTCAAAAGTTATTAGACGGTTGATGGAATGTGTTACAACTGTTAACTACTCCATAGCTATAAATGGTGAATGAACCCCACCTTTTGATGCTGCAAAATGACTTGAACAAGAAGATCCAATGTCTCCCTTTCTATTTGCTATTGTAATGTAGTATTTGAGTAGAAGTCTTAATACCCTAAAGGAAGAGAAGCAATTTAAGTATCACCCAAAATGTTCCAAACTGTATGCCACACATTTGTGCTTCGCAGATGATCCTCATGTTTGCTAAATATGACAAAATCTCTTTAGGGATTCTGCATGAAAAGTTTGGTATATTCACTAGCGTTTCAGAATTACAGGCTAATGTATTCAAGAGTGCTATCTACTATGTTGGTATATCAAGTTACCAAGCAGGAAATCCAATAGACACTTGAATATACACAGGGTGACTAACCATTCAGGTACCTAGGAATTCCACTGGCCACTAGGAAACTAAAACTAGTAGAATGACAGCCTCTAATAGCCAAGATCGCAACCAACATTTTATCACGGACAACAAAGAAGTTATCATATGCAGGCATAGTCCAATTGGAAAAGTTAGTTCTGTTTGACGTTCAATCCTATTGGGCGCAAATGTTTATCATACCTCCTAAGGTGTGAATGTTATTGAAGGTTATTACAGAAGTTATATCCAGAAAATCATCGGTATCATGGAGTAGGATGTGTCTGCTAAAGGCAGAAGGGGATTGAATCTCACAAATCTAAAGTTGTGGAACAAAACAGCCATAACAAAGATCTTTTAGGACCTGAAGACTAAGAAAGACAGTCTTTAGATTAATTGGATTCAAAAATACTGTATAAAAGCACAACCCTTGTACAATATGGCTATTCCCCAACAAGCTAGTTGGATGCAGGGGCGGATCTATATGTATGAGACGGCGTGGTAAGGCACCCGCAAGCTTTGGTCGAGACTATGCAATAGTATGCATGCATACATGTATATATAGAAGGAATGTGTATAAAATATATAGGTGGCACCCCAGTAACAAAGTCACTCATGGTGCCACTGGCAAGACATTATAATTTTCAGCCTGGAGGCGGGAGATCGAATCCAACCTATTTTACTCGTCCCAGTTTTATTTGTCTGCATTAAGACCCCTATGGACACTCGAGGAGTTTTACACCTTTGTTTCTTCTTTCTCTTTTCTTAATTGCTCTTTTTTGTTTATTAGTTTCACTTTTTCTTTGATTTTATTAGTTCATTTTAAAATTTCTTTTCTCCTTTCGTTTCTTTAAACATTGAACATGAAATATAAAAAAAAAATTCTTTCACAAGTATATCTTCTCCTTGTCAAAAAAAAATCTCCACTATTTGCAGAAACCAAAAAATAAAAGATAAATGTAAATCCTTAAATATGCTATTGTTTTCATCAAGGATGAAAGTTCATTTTATTGTCAAATTGCTCTAAAGCAAGACAATTGTATATAATATCGGGTGAGTAAATTTTCATAGAAAATATTAAATTAAATAATGTTCATAAACTTACTTCTATTTTAATATTTAGAGTGTTTATTAGTATAAGTTTTTGCTTTGAGTATCTAAATATAAATTGATAACAAACCATTTTTTCTTGTACAAAATGCATATTCTAGTAGAATCTTATGCTTTTTTTGCCAAGTTATCACAATTATTACATATGTTTTTGCTCGTTTTGTTTGTCTATATTAACCTCAAAGACGAATAACTCGAACCGAAATCTGAATAAAGCAAATCGATTAAATTTATACCCTGTTTAAACAATGTAACTTGTAACATGAATACATTCAAAATTTGTTGCACCTGGAGCCTCAAAATCCTGGATCCGCCTCTGGTTGGATGGTTAGGAAAATACTCAAAGCAAGAGAGAAAATGCGTCATGTGCAATCAGATCACCTAAAGCAAAAATATCATCAGAAGGATTTACTTGAGAATGCTAGGGAATCTTTCCAGAGTAGCCTGAAAAAACATCATATGTGAAAATGAAGCAATGCCAAAAGCAATATTTATAACATGGCTCCAACAACAAACATGCTACTCACAACAAAAAAAATGGAAAGCTGGGAAATACAAGTTGATATTATCTGTGTCATGTATAAATTGGTAGCTGAAAGCAAAGATCATTTGTTTGTAGAGTGTGCAATTTAAAGACAGATTTGGGATAAACTATTGAAGTGGCTGCAACTCACTTGGGTGGCAATGAGCTCATGAAATCATATGCAGTACTGGATCGAGCAGAATATAAAAGGGAAAGCTATACAGGTAAAACTAGTGAAGCTGGTGTTTACATAGATTGCTGGATGGTTAGGAAAAAACTTAAAGAAAGAGAGCAACTGTTCCATGTGCAATTAGATTACCTAAATAGCAAAAGTATGATCATAAGCATTTGCTTGAGATCTTCCCATAGTTGCCTGGAAAAATATTATATGTGGCAATGAAGCAAGGTCAAAAGCAATATTTATAGCATGGCTCCAATAACAAGATAGTCTACTCACAACTACAAGATTGAAAAGCTGGGGAATACAAGTTGAGACTAGATGTGTCATGCATAAATTGGCAGCTGAAAGCAGGGATCATTTGTTTGCAGAGTGTGCAACGGGAAGACATGTTTGGGATAAACTAATAAAGTGGCTGAAAATCACTTGGGTGGCAATGAGCTCATAGAATCAGATGCAACACTGGATCGAGCATAAAATAAAAGGAAAAACTGCACAGGCAAAATTAGTGAAGCTGGTGTTTACGGAGTTTGTTTATGCAGCGTGGACTATGGATTGAAAGGAACAACATGATGTTTTCCCAGAAGGAAAGAACATGTGAAACAATAGCTAGAGAGATTGCATATACATGTCATGTTAGAGTCAATGATACCACTAAGGTACTACTCTAAAAGTACATATTTCCTACAACAGAATGTGATAACCCAAACGACCATCTCCTATTTTAGAACTTGATTACGTATTTCAAGGTCTTAAAAATCTTATTTCATCTCTCCTTAATTTGTGTGCGCAGTCCAGGTGTGTATCCACAAAGTTTTTATGTGAAAATTGATGAAATAGTAATTTTGGCCTAAATGTTTGTTGATTTTAGGTCAACGTTTTGGGTAAACTGATTCGGAAACGTATTTTGACGGCCCCGGTAGGTCCGTAGTAAAATATGGGACCTATGCGTATGTCTAGAATTGAATTTCGAGGTCCCTAGCCCGAGAAATAATTTTTTGATAAAAATTGTAAGATTGAAATTATTATTGTTTTAAGAATTTGGTTAACTGTTGATCTTGTTGGTATTGGATCCCTATTTTTGCTCTGGAGCCCGGTACATGACCGTTATGATATTTATACCTTATATGTCAAATTTGGCGAGAAGCGTGACTGATTTGACGTGATTCGGACGTTTGGTTGAGAAAATAGAAGTTTTAAAACTTTCATGCAATTTGGTGATAAATTCGTAGTTCTAGGTAATTTTGGCAATTTGATCACGCGAGCAAATTCGTATGATATTTTTAGACTCATGTGCATGTTTGGTTTGGAGTCTCAAGGGCTCGGGTGAGTTTCGGATAGGCTACGAGATGGTTTAGACTTGAAAAATCTGGTGTTTTTGGCTTCAGGTGTCATCTGGTATCTTCATCTTCGCGTTCGCGAAGGGACTCTCACGAATGCGAAGAGTAAATTGGCCTATAGGAGAATTCCTTCTATGCGAAGTACTGGTCACGAGCGTGGAGCGTTGGGGGATTACCCTTCGGGAACGTGAAATATGGGGAATTGGGGGAGGGGAAGATTACTTTGCGCGAACGCGACACTTGGCTCGTGAACACGGATGCTGAGGGGAATATGCCTTCGCTAATGTGTAGGGTAGCTCAAGAACGTGTAGACCACCAGGGCTGTAGCTTCGCGATTGCAACAGGCTTCTCGTGAATGCGAAGAATACCTGTCTAGTGTTTTCAAAAATAGACTTCAAAATGGGATTGCTTCAAAATTTCATATATCTTCCATTAGAACTTAACCTAGGGCCATTTTTTAAGAGGGGTTTCAATACCAAATCATAGGTTTGTGTTCTTTAACTCATTTTCTTTAATTTCCATCAACACCATTAGATATCTAGCCCTAAATCTTATTTTTTTCATGGTAGAATTACGGGGTTTTGGAAGAATTAGGAATTTTTATAAATTGGGGATTTAAAACTTGATTTGAGATTGGATTCCGGAACTAATTACATATTTGGGCTCAGGGGTGAATGATTTTTGGTCCGAACCTCAAGTTTTGACCAAGCGAATCCGAGGTCGGTTTTGACTTTTTGGGGAAAATATTGGGAAACTTATAGTTATACATTGGAATTGATTTCTTTAGTGATAACTGATGTTATTAAATTACTTATGACTAGATACGAGTGGTATGGAGGTGGAAACTAGAGGAAAAACAGTAATTGAGCAATGACTGGCCTGCGGATCGAGGTAAGTGTTGTATCTAATTTTGACTCGAGGGATTAGGGATCCCCGACTTAATTGATATATGAAAAATCCATGCGAGTGGCATATAGGTGAGGTGAAGAATACCTATGCGCTGCCAAATTATCTATTTTGCATGTTCCCCTCCTTGTTCATAATATATTATCTTTCCTGTCTTAGCTGCTACATGCTTATTGGTACTTACATGTTTAATTGCAACTTGGTAGACACTAGTTTTTATTATTGAAGGTATTAGATATCCCATAGTTTCATTGCATCATACTATTGGTTTAAGTCGGTTTATTGGTGTTTCATGGTACATTTTGGTTGGTCTCGCCGTGTAGTATTTATTGAGTGAAGTTTCATAGTTTTGTAGCCTTATATTTGCTTTGGTTTGAGGCTTAAATTTTGTGCAGGGTTTTGAGCTAAATTGTGAAATTCCTATTCTTATCGTGTGATTGGTACTGATATGGTGGGTTCGGGTTGTGCGCCGCTATAAGAGGAATAAATGTGATATATTGAGGAGGAATAAAGATGAAATGTTATTACCTGGTGGGGTCGAGTTGCACGCCGTAACAGGAGTAATAAGGGTGGTATGTTGAGGAGAAATAAAGTTGGATTACTATTGTACGATGTGTTCGGGTTGCACGTCACAACTTGAGAAATAAGGGTGGACTATAGTGGAGTAATAAGGGTAAATATTTGTATTGATATTGATTATATGGTGGGATCGGGATGCGCGCAACATCAAACTATGTGTTTATGTACCTTTCTTCTACTGTGCAAGTTATTCTGTAATATGGCTTTACATTTAAGGATTGGTTATAGCTGGTTACTGATGAGATACCGGGGTTTCGTATTCCTTTCTTGCAAGTTACTATTTATTTGTTCCGTTATTCTTTCTGTTTTATTATGCAATGTATGCAGGTTATATTGTAACTGCCCCACCATAGCCTTGTCACCACCTCATCGAGGTTAGGCTCGGAAAATACCAGTACATGAGGTCGGTTGTGCTGATACAATACTCTGCACTTCCTGTGCAGATTTTGGAGCAAGTAGTGGCTGATCGAGAGATCGGTTGCATGCATTTCATCTAGGAGACCCAAGGTAGTCATACTGGCGTCGGCAAGTCCTGGCGTTCCCTTCTATATATCTATATTTCTATTTTTCTTTACTTCTAAAACAGATGTAATTTCTTACAAACCGATGTTTGTAGATATTCATAATATGTTTGTGGATTTTGTCACCTTATTCGGGTAGCAAAAGTTATGGTATTGTTAATAGTATATAGATAATAGATTATTTACATACTTCCACATTTATTTCAAATTGATTTAGTTTTGTTAATTTTAATCTATGAAATATAAATAAAAAAGGTGAATAACACTCTAACGTTGGCTTGCCTAGTGTGTGTAATATTAGGTGCCCTCACAGTCCAGTCCCGATGATGAGAATTCCGGATCGTGAAAAAGAAGGAGAGAGTAAAGATAGATAGTGGGTTGTTTCATTGTTATAGTGAGTTTTTCTTGCTAGTTACTATTAGCAAAGCAGACTGTGTTATAAAGTCTAGTTGATTCTGTAAAAGGAGGAGAGAGTAAAGATAGATAGTGGGTTCTTTCATTGTTATAGTGAGTTTTTCTTGCTAGTTACTATTAGCAAAGCAGACTGTGTTATAAAGTCTAGTTGATTCTGTAAATGATACCTTGGTAATTACTGAAAAGTTTATAGTTATCGGTAAGAATTTGTAAATACTTCAAATAAAGAAGGATTTAATGTACTAATTTAGTTTATTTAATACTACTAAGTATTACGGGAATAGCTTACAATGATAATTTTTCTAATACAATATTTTTTTTTTTTTTGGCAAAAAAGGCGAAGAACATTTCGTTAGGGATGTTCGTACTTTTAATATAATGTATGGATATTGGAAAGAAGTTATATAGAGTGCGAGTTTAAATTATATACACTGCCAGTGCTAAACTTTTATTCATCAGATCACCTTTTCAATATTAGGAATCTCACATTTCAGGGAGATTTACTTATAAATATCCTATGAGTGTTAGGGTGTAAAAAATTCTTTAATATATTACTTAATTAAAGTACTTATAGAAGATGTTAATAGGATTATTACCGAGAGTCTGTATTGATTTAAAATCACTACCTCACCATCACATTCTTGTTATCAAAATTCAAGTATTGGCAATATAAACCACATTCTAATATTTTTGTTTCCTTTATTTTGCATAGAAGTTTATCACCATACTGAACTTAAAAGTGTGCTACATTTAATAAAGTCCTAATTGGAAAGGCAATGTGCACATATGAACTCTTTGACAAGGCAAAATACCACCCTTTTTCCTTTTTACTTGCCTATCCCACAAGATATATATCGCCTTCAATCTTAACTTTTCTTTTTGGTCTATTATTTCACGTGTTTATATCATAATTCCTATCAGTTAGGAATCAAACTTCACAAAACTTCAAACTTCATCAGTCATTAGTATGAAGCAAAGCATATGTTCTTTTCTTTCGTGTTTTTTAGCACATAAATGCAATGCCTTCAACTTAAGATCTTCATTTCAACTTATCGAATCAATTTTTTTGCAATAATCCAAGAAAATGGAAATGGAAATGGGGCTCAAACTAACAAGAGCTGCAGATGAATTCTCCTCTACTGAATTCCAATTTGCAAAAGATCGAGCTGGCTCTCTTTTCCAATCTGCAGAAACAGACACTACGTTCATCCTTAGTGTCCATTTAAGAGGTCATTCATCTTCATCTAGCACATTAATTTTTATTAAAATTTTGATGTTCATTATTTTCTAACATGGAATTTGGAAAAACTTTGTATAGGTTATACACAAAAAAACATAAAGATTGATATTAATGAGGAAGGAACCATAATCACGATAACGGGTGAGAAGCCGGTTCAAGAGACTGTGATGGTAGGGTGGAAATTAGTGAAGAAAGATGTAGAAATCAGAAAATTCAGTAAGGCTTTCAAGATTCCAGATGGGGTGATCTTGGATAAAATCAAGGCTAGATATGATGAGGAAAAATCTTTATTGACAATTAAAATGCCAAAGAAAGTGAAAGGAATTCTTGGAATTGAGTTTGTAGATGTGGATGAAGATAAGCTTATTACTGAAGATTTGTCAATAGTAGCTGATAAAATTCCTAAAAAGGTCACATTTAAAGATGATATGGATAAACCAACATCCTCAGCTAATTCAGAGTGTATTAAAAAAGAAGAAGAAAACCAAGAAAAGGAGCAGAAAGAAATTGTGCAAAATACATTGGAGGAAAAACATGTTGTTAGGGATGAAATTACTAAAATGGAGAAGGAATTAATGCCAAAAATAGAGTCAAACATAAAGGGCAAAGATACTATTCAAGAAATAAGAAACAATGAAGTAGGTGGTGATAAAACTGAATCTACAAGTTCAAGGGATGAGCCTAAAGATGATAAAATAGAAGATGGTGAAATATCAAGGAAAAGAGAAGGAGACAATGTGCCTAAGAAAAGCTCCAAAATTTGTGTGCCAATTGTTGCAGGCTCAGCCTTAATATTATCTCTTGTTGTGTTTGTAATTCATTTGATTAGAACTAAGAATCAATCAGGGAAAAGAAAAGGTTAGAGCAAACTAAATTTCATGAGTGTTGTTATTTCCTAAAATATTTTCTTTTTTCGTTTCCCTTTCTTTCAATTGATTGTATAAAGAGGGTGTGATGATCAAGGTTCAATTTATTGTACCGTTATGCGTTTGTAATTGAGCCAGAAAAGCCTATTATTCTTATGGGCATTTATAGTGGTACTTCTTTCTAATTGGAAAAAGATTTTCTCCGGTAAAACAGGGGCGGACCTACCTTAGGAATAGGGGTGCACTGGCACCCATTGGACTTGGGAAAAATATTGTAAATATATTATATATATATATATTTATATATACACTGGTGACCCTTTAAATAATAAGTCTAGCCCCCTCAATAGCCAAAAGCAAAGTAGACGAGTTGGTTTTACAACTTGCTAAAGCATTTCAATTGCTTGAAGGATCCAGGAATGAAACCTGCCTCTTACACTTCCTTTCTAAAATTATTTTAATCCTTTCCAAACTAAAAAGCAAAATAAATCAACCAAAGGGGTTAAAAAAATAAAAAATTATACTCAATAATTAACCAAAAGTATTACTCCAACTTTTATTTTTTTCTAAACTAAAAAACAAAACCAACCCCGCCTCTTTTTTCCAAATAGACACACCCCTAAATCTTCTGCCAAAAAATAAAACCCCTTTTTCAATTGTAACTCTTTTTTCACTTCTGCTCGAACTCAAGTCCGGTGACTGGCAGTCCGAATCGGCAACAACTACTGGATTGAGGCTTTTCTTCAATTGAAATAGTAAGTTTGTTTGAGAAAAATCTTGATTTTATTTGAGTAAGTTTTTTCTTGGGGGTTTGACCCAGTTACCCACAAAATAAAACTATTTACCCTTGTCGACCCATTTATATTTCTACCGATAAACTAATAATTTTTCTTACCCATAGTAATTTTTGTGGGAATTATTTTTCTTTTTTCTCCAATTCTTTTTTATTTCTATGATTCTTTTCTTTTTTCCTTTTTTTCTTTCTTTTCTCCTTTTCGTTTTTCTCATTTTCTTCCAATTTTTTCTTTTTTTTTCTTTAATTCATTTATTTTTGTCTAAATTATATTATTGTTATTTTTACCATAACTTATTTCACACTCAAATTTGACTCCTTCTTTACTTTTTTTTATTTTTATTTTTATTTTTTTCTTTATTTGTTGTCCCTTTTCTAATTTCACGTGATTGCCATGCAAACCTTGATCTCCTTCCCTACAAATATCAGTATATACTCTACCATCAGCAGTAATACCAATCAGTGATGGAGCAAGAAAACATAATCTACAACCACTAAATCTTCATATATACCAGTTAGAATAGAAATGATAATAAATATTGAAAAATACAATAAAAATGTAAATAGCAAAAAGACTTGTAGTACCATATGATACCAATATGGTATACATGTATACCAACATAGTATATGATTGCTCTAGAATATTGCTACAACTATTTATGACTCTACTACTGTACCAAAACATTAAAGGATACAATAAAAGTATGAGAAAACTACATGCTCGCATTGCAAGCTAAATATTCGCAAAGCAACTTGCTCATTCCATATACGAACATGATATATAGTTGTATGGGTCGTTCCAATGATTTCCTATAATTATAAAAACTATTACCTAATCTATATCCATCAACAGACATAAAATCCAGCACTGTAAATCACGAAGAATATACTTAAAATGCAGCCAAGACAACCGAAAAAAAGTTTCAAACTACAATATGATACCAATATGACATATAACTATACCAACATGGTATACAATTTTACTGGTTAATTCCCCGCAACTATTGACTATACTACTATTACATAACACACATGCATAAAGAGAAAAATAAAAAGATAGTGTACCACATATTAATATAATAAATATTTTAAGATATTGTACTATATTACTATTATTAAAAGAAAATCAAATATCGTACTAATAAATGCAGCTAAGACAACCAAAAAATGATTCAACTAACATATGATAGCAAGTTTATAGCTATACTAATAGAGTATATAGTTGGAATGAATTGTATACCAAAATGATATATTTGTATACTATTTCAACTATATTTCAACCCAAACTTTTAAAATCTACTACACCAAATTGACTAAACATAGTTACAACCTCCAATGAATTTTCCAAACACACCCATATAGGATCATATGAAAACAATTAAAAACTCAAACAAACCAAGTTACGAGTTTCAAGCTTCAAGCTCCTTCAATGGTGTTTGAATTTTTATCAATAAAATATTTAAAAATTAGTATTAATATCATAATCAAATAACAATGCCCAATAAATTCCAACACTAAACACTTCAACACACATAAAATTTCAAATTTTAGTTATATAGTACTTATTATTTTTTGTTTTACTTTTAGAAGATAAAATAAATTTTGGAGCACAAATTAAAAAAAAAAAAGAAGTGATGAAAGCAAAAAAAAATGTACAATACTAACTACATTGCCTACCGTTGAAAAAAGCTAATTATTCTTTGGCTTCTTTTTAGGATTCACACTTTTGCTCCTTAAATTAAATATGTCCATCACAAGAATTGAATTTACAGATAATTAGTTTTAATAAGATAGGTATTTGATGTAATTATTTTTTAAATGGGTAATTACGGATAATTATTTTTGATTGGGCATGTATACAGGGTATTTTCCCTACTTCTTTGAAGTCCATATTAAGGAGTAAGGAGGGCTTGAAATAACAGAAAGGAGTGAAATGATTACGTACCAAAATTAAGAGAAGAAAAAGCTAATAAATGATTGCAAAGTAGGGTCAAAGGATAGAAATATTATACAAAATATTACTCTGCTAATACTAATACTACATGGACCTAATCATGATGATCATCACCCCCTTTAACACTACTTTAGATTCAAAGCTACATCCACATTGTGGACTCTCTCTTTTTACATAATAATACTGAATTGCAAAGATTTCTTTTTCTCTCCTTTTGAATTGTCTAAAGCAGCATTAAGAAAATTGCACACCACAAAGCTCTTTGAATTGCTGAAAACCCCACCACCTGCATTTCCAAATTCCAAATCCCAAAATTAATAAATAAATGTACAAAAGAAAAGATTAACAATAAATGGGAAATAATGAATCCAATCAACACCACCATCATCAGCCTCCTTATTGTACTTAGCAAGGAATAAAAGTAACAGCTTTCACTTTTATTGTAATCTATCAGTCTCTAACTGTTTCTCTACTTCTGTCTTTAAAATGAATATTTCTCCCAAAATGAATATATCAAGTATTTATTTTCAAATAAAAATACGAAATAAACAAAGGAAAAAAATAAAAAGGCGAAACAGTCAGACTGAAGAAAGTCCAAAATTTCCTCTTTTAAAAGCAATAAAAGTAATTTCTGAATCGCAAAATTAAATAAAGCAAGCACTTTTTTCACTAATCTTAACCAACTTTACAACCTCTTCCTTTTGCTTTCTTTTACCTTTTACTTTTTTAACATGACTCACTACTTAAAGATACATTACACCTTAACAAGAATTAATGTTATTACTTCCAAATTTCTATTTATAATATTATCTAATAATTCACAACTTTTACAAATTTTTTAGACTTCCAATATTTTCCACATATGATGAAGTAGTAATTTTGTGTTTTAACTATTCCCTATAACAGTTTCTTTCATTACTATCAATGCAGGATATACAACAATAATATATCATATATCTCACAAGTGGAGTCTGAAAAAGCAATTAGTACGCAAAACTTAGTACGCAATTAGTCTGAAAAAGCAATTAGTACGCAAAACTTACCCCTATCAATATAGAATATTACTATATCAAACACACACTATACTTTTTTTTTAAAATTATTAACTAATTTTATATCATAGATATTTACCAATAAGTACTTCTCAACTACCTATTTTTAACATGTAATAGCAGGTTAATGATTTTACACTGTTAGGGTCATTTGGTATGGAAACACATTATCTCATAATTAATTATTCCGGAATTAGTTACCCCGAATATAAAAAATACTACAATCTCAAAAATTAGTTATACCACAATTTACCAACCAAATACAGGAATAAAATCATGTCAAAATTATTTATTCTTTATACCTGGGAGCTTAAAGTTATTAATATAACATACAAGTCAAACTACAGTATTTTCAGTCAAATAGTATCACGTAAAATAAGACCAATGGAGTATATCAATTTTATAATTACCTGCATTATATTGTGAGCAGAACCAGAAGTAGGCAAAGGGCGGATAGTAGCAGAGTCCACTTCACCGGTGGGCAAAGGAACCGCCGGATTGCTATTAATAAACGGAATATCACCACCTTTTTCCGGCAACACTGGTCCATTTGCAGGAAATAATGCACTAGGTGCAGGGCTAGGGGAAGTTGTTTCTCGCGGCTGAAACGGCCATGGGTATGCCGGAGATGATGACACGATGCCACCAGATATCACCGGTGGAGCTCCCGCCGGTGGGTGTTCCGGCGCCGGAGTTGAAAGAGAGACCTTAATTGCTAACTTTTGGCCTTGTAAACATGCTGCATTAGACCCATTGTTGAATGAGAAGTAAAAGTAACCTGGTCTTGATGGGTGCCACTGCATTCATTTTAACAGAATTAAATTCATCAGAAAATTTTAAAAAGATCAAATCTTTTAGCTGATTTTTTAACACCCTTTTGAATTCTAGCCTGAATCTTAAAAATTTGCAGAAATTGAAGCTTGAATCTTGAAATTATGGAGAAATTGAGATAACTCTCTATGTTGAAGAAACTAGTAGCATTCATACAAACACACACACACTTTTGAACAGAAACTGAAAGAGGAACTTACAGTATAAGACTTGGAATCAGATTTAGTGAGAAGTGTAGCTTGAGTGAAGTTGCAGACAATGAAGGCATTCTGGTTCTGGAAAATGTAGAGATTGTAATGATTCTTGTGCTGGAATACTGAAAGAAAAAAAACAGAAACAAAAGGTAAATATTCAGTAAATATTTTGGTCCAAGTCAAAAGCTACCAATAACAGCAAAAATGGGTCATATATAATTAAATGGCTACTGAGTACTTACTAATGGAATCTCCAATTTGGACAGTTGGATTTTTCCATTCTGAAACTCCATCAACCACTACAGTTGCACTCTGAGAAAGCTGAAAAATTACACTTCCAAGAATGAAGAAAACCACCCAAAACATTGAGACAAGTCCCATGAAAATTGGTGCTAAATTCTTAGTCCTAAGTGAGGAAATAATTAAAGAGTGTAAGCTTTAATACTATCTTTTTGAGCTCAAGAATCCAATTTAATGGAGGAAAAGAGAGTGATACAGAAAAGAAGTATAAATACACAGAGAAAGAGAAAAATGGAGAGCTAGAGAGGTGTTAAAGAGAGTTGTCAGATGTGTTGGGCTTTTCACGGGAAGAGAGTTTTGAATGGTGTACAGATATTCAAATTTTGGGGAATGTGTATTTATTAGCACGATAGTAATTTTTTTTTTTTTTTTTTTTTTTTTTGAGTTTTTACAGTAAAAGTTGGAATGATTTTGTCTGCGGAAAATAAATATTTAATAGATGAAAAGATGCTTTCTTTTTAGGAAAAGTGGAACATGGAATTATGATGATTTTGGGTATGGTGATGAGTTATGAGTGATGATGGGGATTATTATTTCAAAATGATTAGTTTTGTGATTATGAGTTTATTACTCCATTATTGTTATTTCCCTTTTCTTTAGGGGTCTTGGGGAACCCAATTTTTATTTGTTTAAAACTTTTGAGTACATTTTTTGAAATTATTTGTGTCATTGCTTGTGGATTTCTAGGTTTATATTACTCATTACTAGGTTGTGGGTTGTCACACGTTAATGCTTAGAAAACATTGCTAATTGGTACATCCACAATGTTGAGGTCCATAGGTGTCGATCAGAAATTACGTCCACGTCATGAATGAATTATCGTCAATTTTCTAAGCTAGCGTTTGACTATAGAATCACAATTCAAAAAAAATTATTAGTCGTGATGACACCTAACGAGCTCTCGTTTGGTAAACTAACTAACAATCAATACAATCCAAATGAAACTTATAGGAAAAACAGTGAAGAATTGTACAAACATTCATATATTAACCTGTTTATCTTAAAAATGGTAATAACTATTAGATTTGATTTTGTGATTTTAAAAATATGTGAACTATTTTATGTTAGTTGTTAAGCAATAGACATTAAGCGAAGGATTGAAAATTAGAACGAAGGCTTGTAGATAGCTTAATAATCAAACCGAAATGATTGGGAATCGAGGCCTCGAGATCGTATCGGATACCCGGCTAAGGCACTCAATCAAGGATTAACAGTTATGGGAGCTGCGCCTGTAGCTCTTTATGACCAATAATGAGCAATAAATGAGGAACAATTAATAGAGCATAATGAATATAAGCAATAAAAATAAATAAAGAAACCAAGAGAATATGTTCAAGCTAGAGAGCAGAATGTTCTTGTATTGAATGTAGTGTGTTGTATCTTGAGTATCAGATTCCTTTTAAATGACAAAGACCCTCTTTATATTGGGAGAAAAATCTCCACATAATACCTGAGTAATTATTACAAAGAAAAGTAGCTGGCACAACTACTTACTAGTCTGATACAGACTAGTGTTTCCCTTGCAAGCTTTGTTAGCTTTGAGCATACGCCTTAGGAACTTCCCGCTGGTGCGTCATAGCCGTTCATTTGCACTGCCTCGAGGTCGACCATCACGAACCCTCAGGGGCGAGCTCCAAGCTAGACTTCGAGCCTCTCGGGGGTGGTCTTTTCTGAGGCATCCTGGTGATCATAAAATCGAGCCCTCTGATTTTTACCGTATACAGATAGTCCCCGTATTTCTTAGAGTAAAATGAAGAACAACCTCAAGACTTTCCCCTCTGGTGCTTTCATCGAAGAAAGTAGTTGTGCCCTGCCGAGTGAGTGATGTAACAAACTAGGCTTCTAAAGGTTGCGTCCACACAGTCCTCAAAGCCTTTGAATTAATTATAGTGATTGGCTTCCCTTTAGTCTTTTCCAACCGCACATGCCAGGCTTCTATAAATACTCGTTTTTTCGTCCCTTCCTTTCTACTGCCTTATTAGTCTATCAACAGAGTTTTTCTTTCTTCTCACCTTCCTCTCATGTTCTTTCCTGAAGCACAATTTTTCGTTTCTTTTTGGTAAGTTTTAGAAAAAATGGCGAACACTTCAACCTATGTTCCTCAGGAAAATGTGTCTTCCTCTTCCACGCTCATTTCTTAAGGTAAAGTAGCAGTGTCTCCTAGGACTGGAGAATACGTTCAAAGGCTTTTGAGAGGACCTTTGATTTTAAGGTCGAAATACCTTCTTCGAAGTCGGGGTGATGTGAGCCCGCGTCTCGATACATCAATTTAATAACGGACATCGAGAGGGTAAAAGTCGATTGTCGCTGGGGAGATGCAGTATTAGTGGAGGTTCTTGATATCTAGGGATTTTGACGTGTTTCATGCTCCTTCTTGCTTATGGTTTGGTTATAAATTCATACAAAATAGTCCCAAAAGGCTAATAAGTTGTGCTTCATTGCAGGTTTGATCAATAATGTAAGAGATGTCAAAGATAGGCTCAAATGGAGTGAAACCTACACAAGTACCAAAGACAAGACAACTCAGGACGAACAGGCACTTTGTGCAGTCCGCACTAGGGAGATTTAGAGACTAGATTTGAAGGCATTAAAGCGGTGCATCTGTAGTACACATTGTGCGGTCCTCGCTAAAGACATCACAGCAGCACTACTATTTTACGCAGTCTGCAAAAGCAAATTTCAAAGAGATGTCAAGTGCCTAGCTTCAAGCCTATATGGTCCGCACACCATTTTGTGTGGTCCGTACTGACCCCGCATGGGCATTTTTATCAAGTTTTTCTTGCTTAGTATAAATAGAATATTTTTTCATTTTTAGGGTTGCAGATATATCATAACAGTAACTGCGCTCGTGAGAAGGCATATCTTAGCCATTTTTGACACTTTTACTTAGCTTTAATCATTGAAACTTTGTATTTGCTTTAGTAATTAATTAATATATCTTTCTCTTCATCTATTTATCTGATTTTCTCTTCAAGTATGAGTAGCTAAACCCATTAGCTAGGGTTGTTGCTCAACCCTAGTGTGGGTAATTGATGGGTATTGTGATTTAGGCTAGATTGGCTATGGGTATTTGTTATTTGGGTAAATTTTATGGTTTAATTTATGAATTAGTGGTTGCGAACACTAGTTTGTGCTAAGTTGACTTGGTTCTTCTTGAGAAAGAGAGTCTAAGTCTCCAAAATTGACCAAACAAGGAATTGGGATGGACTCAAGAGAATTGATAGTCCCAATTACAGGGTTAAACCTCGAGAGAGTAACTACCCGACTTGAACCCTAGTTGTTTGAGCAAATTTTCCTATCCAATTGGTCTTGAGAAGTCAATTAGGCAAAACACTCTCTCTATCGAAAGGTGTGGGAGTGGATAAAATCGTGCAACGATTATAGCATATTTCCCCAAACATGTCAATCGTCTCTTAGAAGCAATTATCTGCCAATTAGCCACCTAGGTGAAAGTCACTACCCTAGTGCCTTTTTATTTATTAGATACAACTTGTAGCAATTCTCGTTTAGTATAATCTAGTTGCACTTATAATTAGTAGTTGATAATAGTACACTATAAAAAACAAAAAATGATTGAAAGTGATATTTGGAACAATTACACAATTCTGATCTAGATAGATACTCGACTCCCTTCCTAGCTCTATGTGGAAATCGATCTCGACCCACAAATCGGGTAAAATCTATTGCGACCCTCTCTTCCTACTTTTTAGTAGTGTATAGTAGGCAGCGACCAGTTCCATCTCGGGGGAGGATGTAACGACGTATAAGGTTGACTTCCTTAGTGTATATACTTATCTATTTACCCTTAGTCGGGCGGTGCCATCCATGCCTTTGATAGACCCCGTGATTCCCGACTTCTACGAATGATATCAAGTGACATTTGGCCAAATTCATCTATCATTCTAGCCTATTGTTTACATGACAAGGTACTATGTAAATAAAGGTGGTGCCCTTCACCCTTGACCATTTGATAAGAATGTATAGTCCCCGACTTTTCTTGTGTGAGGCCTAATTAACCTATGCTACCGGGCCTCGAGGGACCTCTTTGCTTGTACTGATAAGGTTAGGAGTGGGAGGTGGATGAGCCATTTCGTTCGAGTTAGAACTTTGAACTTCATCCCCGTAGGGAGGATGTCGTTCCCCAAAATATGGAATATGAAGCGTAAGTAGACATACTTAACTAACTAGCTCTTTTTTTCTTTCGGATGCATTTCCTTATGAACTGGCCTTCTCTACTAATACAGTTGTTTTAACAGCACTGATGCGGTCAGGAATCTTTCAGGCTAGACAGCCAAACTGAACTCAATTTGCCCATATACCGAGCGCGTATGGCGCGATTTATCCAGGGTTCGATAGGAGGCTAAGGATCACGGTGGGATTTTGTTTTTAGCTATAATTTCAATTTTACCAAAGTTACTGCTAAATGCGTTCTCATTTTTTATGCTTGTTTTTGTATTCTGGCAGGTTTGGGGGAGGTGTTCTTTATAAGAGAAACTCTACCTGGTGAAGCACATGCCTCAAAACCCGATAAAGAGAGGAAGAAATGAGGGAGGTCATCGACTTATCCTCTAAAAACCAAGAGAACTAGAGTAGAAGATCCTAAGGATGATCCAATAGCTTTAATTTTAGAAGTATCGAAAAGCCTTCGAGTTGGGGGTGAAAAGAAATATGATCGCTTGATAGCACCCCAAAGGGGGAGAGGATCTGTCTGTTTTACATACTAGTGAGCTGGCGGCTTGCGAGTCGCGGCCCAGTTCCATTGTCGCCCTACCTCGGGCTGAAAAAACCTATGAGGGTGTATCGGGTGGTACTGCCAAGTCGATTGACGACCAAAATTACCATCTAGCCAAAGTGAGATCGGTAGGCCATCCGGGGGAGCCTAATCCCAAGCTCCCCTAAAGCGAGGGACGACCTCGATTGATTTGGTCGAGGTTGTTGAAGTGAGTGATTCCCTTACGGAATTGGATTTTCCTTTGAGGGAGATGCAAGACGCCCCTAATATGGAGTCTCTCAATGTGTGGACGTGCATTGGTGATAAAATATGTTTAGAAAGTCTTCTTCTTTGCCCGAGGAAAAGCCTGACCTTGATATTTTGCTCATTTTCAATGAGATTGACAAGCTATGTGATTAGGTTCGTAAATTCTATCGGGTGCCCAGACCTTTGCCCTGCTAACCTTATTTCTTTCGTGGTTCCAGGCCAAGGTGCTCTATAATCAAAACGTTTGCCAATTTTGAAACCAAGCTGATTTGCCACGATGACAAATATAGGAGGCTTACCACAAAAGCTGATGAGCTTAAGGCTTTTTCTATCAAGAGGGAGGAAGAACTCTATGGCCTTCGAGATTTCATGGAGGCGGCATCCTGGGAAAAGGCTCGCCTTGCTGAATAGGTTACAAAGCTCCTATTTGTTTTTTATCTGCATGTCTAACCGAGTTCAATGCTTTAATGTCTTTTAGTCGATTTTTGTAGTTTAAGGAAAAAGATGTCCTTATAGGGAAAGAGCTCCGAGCCATGGACTCCAAAATCCTCGAACATAAGAGGCATTTCAGTGAGGCAATCTTTGACAAAGATGTTCTCCAGGGAGAGGTGATTTTGATCAGGTGTTGCCTCGAATATTCGAGGGTTGAGAGCAATAAGTATAAGGATCGCTACACTGAGCTGGCTACTATGCTATCCGAAGTTTGGGCTGAGGCTGAGGCACTTGTGACCTCGCGTGCGCATGACTGGAAGGTTTTCAAAGAGGCTGAGCTATGCCTGACCCGAGTAGTGGAGCATACCTGGTTAGAATCTCAGATATAGATGCTTGAGGATATATATACGGGGGCATTGATTTAATTTTTAAGATTAAGAGTGTGAAGACCTAGAAGAGGAAGTTGCGCCCTGCCCTCTTCCGAAGATGAATCGAGCAATGACTCGGGAGGCGATGAAGATGGAAGAGGAGTCCCTGAAGGGTAGGAGGCCATTGGAAACCCGGAGGTTACGGTCGAGGCTAATGAAAATATAGTTTCGGATGAGGTCGTCGGTCCACAATCCCCAAGGGAGAAGTAGACTAGGCTTTTCCTTTTTGATTTTTTGTATGGGGCTTTCAGAGAGCATTTGCCTATGTACCCTTTATATTCTTTCGCGTTCGCGTATAGAAGAAAACCTTTGGTGTTATCTTTCATGCAGTTTCTTCTACTTGTGTATGTCTTTCTTCGTTTTAAATCTATATGTCAGTTAACAATTGGCCATTTGAACTGGACTTCGAGTAATGACCCTTAGGTATACAATTCGGCCCTAATACGTGTTGAG
>JASVEL010000815.1:0-42346 GCA_032618575.1 Nicotiana noctiflora | reverse complement strand
TGGCTTGTAGGCCTTTGAGCATCTGGTCGCCATTACATTGCTGGCGATAGCGGCTCTCACGTATGTGCCTAAGGCATTTTTTAGTTAACTATTTCGGGCTTAGTCTCCGAATCGGATTTTGACTTGAGCTCACTGGCCCTCAAGTTTGTGAATTTCAAGCTGGCCTTTACGTTCTCATGCATTAGGTCGGTACGACCCTTTATATGGGTTGGTGGCACTGGCTCTTACGTATTAGGTTAGTGCGACCTTTATGTGGGCTTTATTTTTTCCTTGTTAAGGACTTTTTGCAATTGTGTTTGCCTAACTCTTCGGCGGTTTGATAAAAAACCTCGATTGTGAGTCAATATTTAGCGATATGCAAGCACTTCGAGAGGTTTCGCTAGGTGGTTGAGTGTTTCGAAGCCTGTAGTTTGGAGCTGACATGGTCAAAGCGCTTTTGCCTATTTCGAGGGTATCCTATTTAATAGATTCTTTTAAAAGTACTATCTAAATAATTGAAAGCCTGTGATTTTATAGCGATGGTCGAGCATCCCCGAGGTACGTTAGTTTGGCTGGTACAACCTTGTGACCATAGTCATTGTGTTTGGACGGAGCCTTTCAGTCCCCGAATGGAGTAGTTTTCGGTGTATATATCGAGGGTATGCCTTTTTAGGGGTCTTATAAGTTCGGTATATATAGCCTTAACTTTAAGATCGAGATTATGCCTTTTGTAAGGTCTTATAAAATTTTACATGCCTTACTTTGAGGTCTTACAGTTTTGTTACTTCGTACAAGTATGGTTCATGTCTTGCTTGAGGTCTTATAGTTTTGTTACTTAGTACAAGTATGGTTCATGCCTTGCTTGAGGTCTTACAGATATTGTTGTTTCCTTATATAGGTCTTACGAGATGGAGGTTGCCCGCATTAGGTATTATGGTCTCGTGTTTTTGATTAGTCGATGAAATAGAAATTGGCGACATTCCCCGAGACATTGAAAGTTTTCTTGGCTCTGGAGCCATTTTGTAACCTTAGTTTTGCCTCATTGAGGGTTTACAAGTTCGAAGTTTTTGACCTAGAGGTCATATGGCTTCGAGTTTTTAACACCCGTCCCCGAGTGTTTGGGACAATCCTCGACTTCTAGTTCCGTTTGAAATCTTGAAGGCTTCTTGATGCCAGTACTCGAGAGTTTGGAATGCTAGTTCCCGAGTGTTTGGGACATTTTAGGCCCCGGGGCCATTTTTTTAAACTTGATATTACCTCATTGAGGACTTACGAGTTCTAAGATTTTGACCAGGAAGTCGTATGGCCCTGAGTTTTGATACCAGTCCCCGAGTGTTCGGGGTGTTTTTTGGCTTTGGAGCCATTTTTTGTAAAAAAAAAAATAGCAAAATTCTTTGAAATGTGTAATGCTTTAATCGGGGGGGGGAGAATTTTTTGATTACATGATTGACGTATACATGTTCTTGCTGTTGGGGGCTCGGTTGTTCTATACAGGAACGATTCGTTTGATCGTTTGGCCCGTTACATTATTTTCCTTTCGGGGCCCTATTTAGCATGTCCTGGTTTCTCTGAGGACCTTCCGTGGGGATGCCCCCTAGTATTCGAGGTTGACTGAAGAGAATCCTTGAATACTTGTTGGATCTTCCTTAGGTGGCATATAGATGTTGCCTCGTTAAAAACCTTGTCGGTTAAAACCCCTTTTTTGGGATAAAAAAACCCGATCGAAGGAAATGAGTGTAACGCATGCCTTTCAAATCTAAGGCCTTTGAGATTTTAGAAGTAGTAGCATTTGAGAATTTATATATTCCAATTGCTTGGAAGTTGTTTGCCTTCCATGGTGCCGAGTTTGTAGGACCCTTTGTTGACTACCCCGAGGACGCGGTATGATCCTTCCTAGTTCTAACCCAGCTTTCCTTCACTAGGATTTCAAGTATTAAAGGTGAATTTCCTTAGGACTAAGTCCCTGATTCCAAAATGTTGGAGATTTGTTCTCCTGTGGTAGTATCTTTCGATTCTCTATTTTTGTGCAGCCATTTTGACTAGTGAGGCTTCTTGCTTTTCATCTTTCATTTTGACTAGTGAGGCCTCATTGTTAGAGCTCTCGGTGGTGTGTTAGAATCTGGAGGTAGGTTCCCCGACCTCGATAGGTATCAAAGCCTCGGCACCATATACCAGGGAGAAAGTCATTTCCCCTGTGCTTGATTTTGGAGTTGTCCGGTACGCCCAGAGCACTTTGGGTAATATTTCTCTCCATATTCCATTTTGTGATTTCCAACTTCTTCTTTAAGTTTTGAATGATGGTATTGCTTGTGGACTCAGCTTCGTTGTTTGCACACAGGTGGTAGGGCATCAACAGGATCATTTTGATCTTGTGGTCCTCGAGGAACTGAGTCACTTTGCGTCCCATGAATTTCTTCCCATTATCGCACATTATCTTTGAAGGAATTCTGAATCGTCATATGATATGGTCCCAAATGAAATTAATGACTTCTTTTTCTCTTATTTATTCGAAGGCTTGCGCTTAAATCCATTTCGAGAAGTAGTCTGTCATAAATAAAATAAATCTACCTTTACCTGGTGGCATCGGTAGAGGTCCAACGATGTCCATCCCCATTTCATGAACTGACATGGCGTCAAAACTGAATGTAGTTGTTCACCAGGCTGGTGAATCATTGGGGCAAATCTTTGGCATTTATCGCACTTGTGGACGAATTCTTTGGTGTCCTTCTCCATGTTGTCCTAATAGTACCATAACCTAATTATTTTTCGAACCAAGGAATTAGCACGTGAGTAGTTTCCGCAGACGCCCTCGTGGATCTCTCAAAGTGTATAGTCCGTGTCTCCTGGCCCCAAACATACTGCAAGGAGGCCATCAAAAGTTCTTCTATAAAGAGTTCTATTTTTGTCGATCGAGAACCGGGCTACTTTGGTTTGCAGGGCCCTCGACTCCTTTGGGTCTACGAGTAGTTTCCCGCTCTCCAAATAATCAATATGTTGTTTCTCCAATCCTATGTTAGGATAGTGGAGTTGATCTCGACATGGCCTTCCTCGATCACTAATTTGGATAGTTGAACAATAGATCCAGAGAGTATGTCATCTTCCTCGATAGATGACCTCAGGTTTTTTAGGGCATCGGCTTCGCTATTTCCTCTCGAGGTATGTGGACCAGAGTCCATTCTTTGAAGCGGTGCAATGTGACTTGAATTTTGTCTAAGTATCTTTACATCCTATCTTCCCAAACTTCGAAGCTCCCATTTACCTAATTTACCACTAGGAGGTAATCTCATTTTGCTTTAATGACTTCAGCTCCTAGGCCTTTGGCCAATTCTAGACCTGCAATCATAGCCTCATACTCGGCTTCATTGTTAGTTAACCTTGCGGTTTTTATAGATTGTCTAATCACGCCACCCGTAGGTGGCTTTAGAACTATGCCAAGCCCGAATCCTCTTATGTTCGAGGCATCGCCAATGAACATGTTCCATACCTTGGAAGATGTGCCCTGTTTAGGAGAAGTTCTTTCTCGACCTCGGGTACGAGGGAGTAAGTGAAGTCGGCTACAAATTCTGCCAAAATTTAAGACTTTTTAGCCATTTGGAACTGATACTCGATATCATATCCCCTGAGTTTGATTTCCCATTTGGCCAGTTGGCCCGATAATTCGAGTTTATGCAGTATGCTTCAAAGGGGATACGTTGTTAAAATGCAAATATGATGACATTGGAAGTAAGGTTTCAATTTTTGAGACGCACTTATTAATAAAAGGGCTAGCTTTTCCAGGTGTTGATATCTGGTTTCGACATCACCCAGGGTCTGGTACATGATAAATAGGGAGTTACGTACCTTGTTCTTCTCGAACCAGTACACCACTTACCACTATCTCGGATACGGCCAAGTACAAATACAATGTTTCACCCTCTTTTGGGTTGTGTAGAAAATGCGGGCTTGTCAAGTATCGCTTCAACTCCTCTAAGGCGCATTGGCATTCGGGAGTCCATTCAAAGTTTGTTTTTATTTTTAATCAAGGAGCGAAAATGGTGACTCCTATCTGATGATCTTGATATGAATCAACCCAAGGCTGTTATCCACCCAGTCAGTCGTTGTACGGCCTTTACGTTATTTACCACCATCATTTCTTCGATGGATTTGATTTTATCGGAGTTGATCTTGATTCATCTGTTGGATACCATGAAGCCTAAGAATTTGCATAATCCTACCCCAAAGGCACACTTCTCCGGATTGAGCTTCATGTTGTCACACTTGAGGATGTCGAATATTTCCTGCAAATGAATCAAATGGTCCTCTATGCACAGGGACCTAACTAGCATGTCGTCAATATAAAATTCCATGTACTTGCATATTTGATGTTCGGACATCTTATAACTATGCATTGGTATATGGCCCCTACATTTTTTAGCCTCAAGGGCATTACATTATAGCAATACATATTGTACATTATGATTGTAAACACGTGATTTTTGACCCTCCCGAGATTTTTTATATTTTTAGCATAAAATATTTAGTTTAGGCATAATATAGCTATTTTAGCTAATTTTGACTCTTTTACTTTATTTCTACCTTAAGAAAAAAAAAATAACAAAAAATATAGTTTTATTAATGTTTCGTAATCATTTTTAAATTTGAAAAATACAAAAATAGTACTTTATATTTTACCTTTTTATTAAAAACGAAAATTACAAAAATAATTTTTATTAATATTTTGTAGTCATTTTAAACTTAAAAAATATAAAAAATAGTTCTTTATATCTTTATTTTTATATAAAAAACAAGAATTATAAAACAAAAAAAATAATATAATTAGTATTTTGTGGTAACTTTAATCTTGAAAAATATAAAAAATAACTTTGTTTTAATTATTAGTCTTATAGTTATTTTGCTTACGTAGTGATTAATTAATAACACCGTGTTCTCATTCTCGGTTCCGGGCGAAGAATAATATTCGGGTTCAAACTACCCGGTTTTATAATTTTCGGACATAGCCCATAATAATCCGAGCCCACCGCACGTGGGGGACACACATGGGGGACACGAACAGAACACGAGGAAGACCCATCACTATTGGGTACCCAACCCCACTTGAGAGACCCATCATTTTGGTCTTGGAATACTTGAAATACAATAGGATAAAGAAAACATAGAATACACCTAGAGGGGGGGTGCACTCACGTGAAATGAAGGGGGATTTTCGTAAGAGAAAACAAGAAAAAGAACGGACAGAAAAGGAGAGACAATAGACACAAAGAGCTATTCAGTGATGGGGAGATTTCATTTTAAAATATAAAAACAATACTACTATTCATTAAAAAAAGAAAAAGAATAGAGAGAGAGGTGGGATTGGCTTCTTCTTCAGGTTTTCAAAAAAAAAACCGAGAATCTGGAAGGAGCATACACAAAGAAGCTGCGCACGACCCCACCCCCGAAAATCCCTTCTTCATCGCTGCCCTCCTCCAGTGAATGGATTGATTCCAACGCTCAGCTTCACCTTCCTTATATCTAAGCATTCATGAGAGGACCCTAGAACGGAGGATCTCCGTCGTTACCTGTCCACCGGCGGCTACGCGCACAGTAGCTCTTCCCGTCGCCATCTTACACCGGCAATCCTTGAACTTCTTCCTTCTTCTCGTTCATAACAGCCCGCTTGAGACCTGTTAAGTTCTGGTTTTTTTTTGCTCGATATGGTATAAAGCCGAGGTTGGCGTTAGAATGCTTTAAATTGCCGGCGAGGTCGAGTTTGAGGTTGGAAGCTGGTTCGTTGCCGTCCGAGGTTCACGGAGTGAATCAGTGGAGACTTGGGACTCGGGATAGCTTTAAAGCTGCGGGAATGGTTACACTGTGAGTTCGTTGTTGTCTGTTGGCTGGGGTTTCATTTTCCTTTCCTCTGATTTGTCGAATTTTAGCTCTTGGGTGTGCTTCTTGGTACGTTGAAATCCTCCTTGTATTTCTCTTTAAATGTGTTAATGAGGAGATAAAAAACCTGCTGTAGGCATGATCAATACTTTTAATTAATGACTATTTCAAGAAAAATGAATTGAAAGAATTTGAATGGAATGGAAATTTGAGTCTGTCGAATTGAAGAGTTTCATTTTAATATTTTATACGTTCATGTAAATAGAATACATGTTTCCTCTTTCTTATGTTTAGTAAGTGATGATAGGTTGAATGATGCCTATTTCTTTGTTTTCTCAAAATTTTACTATTCATTAAGATTTTAATATTAGAAAAACAGAGACCTTTGCGGCACAGTACACATATATAGCTGGTATAGCATGTGATTCAAATGATAAATCTAGCCTATAATGAATCTGATTTCTTCTGTTGTCTTATGTAATTCCTGATATTAAGAGTTGAATAAGTTAGAGTGCAACATGAAAGTTAGTTGGCTTTTACGGTTCTGCAAATAAATCAGTCCAGTTGTCATTAATTACATGATCTATTTCAGCTATTAAGATGTTTAAATTTGATTTGGTACATTAATTATTGGTTGATTTTGTGTTTATGAATGTCACACCTCCTTTTCCGCACTCGCGCGAGGGCACAAGGGAGTTTTTCCAATTAAAGGACAGTCGAAACGGGATTTATTTATTTAGTTCAGAGTCGCCACTTGGAAAAACCATGGTGTTCCAAGTCACCGGTTTAATCCCGAACCGAGGAAATTTATGACTCTGTAATACAGTCCGCGAAACTAGAAATCTGGATAAGGAATTCTGTTAACCCGGGAGAAGGTGTTAGGCACTCCCGGATTCCGTGGTTTTAGCACGGTCGCTCAATTGAAATTTTTGTTTTTATCTGATTCTTTATATATTTTGACGGTGTGCTTTTAATGCTCCGCTTTTATTTTTAGAAGAATTGCGACGTTACGAAAACACATTTCGAGCCGCACCGTAACCAGTACGCCTGCGACTCTAATGTATTTCAGTTTCGCCGGAAGTAAGATTTGGGTTACATAAATGCACACCCGTATTCAGGAAAGTAATTTTATTTCAAGTCGTGCCTAAAGAGTCTATCGTCTATTTAACTTTGGGAAAAGGACCGTGAAATTTACTAGACGGTCCTTTCAAGTCTAAGTTTTCATGACAATTATTCGAGGGCCCCACAATGGTGTATTTTTGGTGAGGCTCATCTCGTTTATTTTAAAAGGACAATCCTAAAGTGACTACATTTTTTCTACTAAGTTCGTCTCTAAATAAAAGAGAAAAGGTCCTAATTTATTGCATGTTTATAAGCTCGGACCTCTTATTAGTTATTGAATCAATGTGAACGGAAATTGCACTCGAGCTTGCATAAGGGAAATTGTTTTATACCTTATTCTACAAGCGAATAATACTAAAACTAAAATTATAAATAGCATACGAATTTGACAAAATATCAGAACAAACTAACCATTCTCTAACTAATTTAAACCGACCGTATTAGATGAATCGAGCCAATGGAGTTAACTATGTGTAATACAAAAGTCATTTTGAACTTCATGCTAACATTCATCACTACATTAGTTACTAATTTTATTCAAATTGCTATTTAAAGCGATGTTATTTACTCAAGTGACCTAGTAAATTCCGACAAAAATCATTCGAATTAGTTGATCTACAAACGCTCATTAACGGATTATTTTAGTCTATCTTCATTAACTACTAATACTACTTATTGTGAGATTAGTCTAAATGGTAATGTCTTATTCAACACTCGAACCTGTTTTTATGCCATCAACCTATGTCGTTCTAGAAATGCTATCACAATAGGATATCAGTGAATCCTTTCTAATTTCTCTACCCGCTAAGCTTAATTGAAATCCAAGCCTATTAACAATCATCTTAGTAGTCTCAAATATTTGATAAAGCTCGAGTACCAACAATGTTTTCAAAGGTTCGAATTCATACAATCCAATATTATGTACAATAGGAATGCTAACAGTACTTCAACGAGTTATATATGAGAAAACAGTTTAAACGTAATAAACAATCAAACTATATGAGCCAACTTCAGTTCTTTTCATTTTTCTTTTTCAAGCATGAGATCTACATGGAATAAGCTCGAATGTATACCTGGAAATTACAATGGGGAGAAGTTAGTTGCAGCAGCAGAATGTACAACAACAACAACCACACGACCAACAGCAATCACACTGGATCAAACAGCAACAACAGACCAGTAGCACCAAATGCACAGGACAGCAGCAACAACAGACCAATAGCAGGGGAAAACGAGAGCCAAAACAGCAACAAATCAACACCCAATCATAAACTAAACAGCAGTAGCAGAAGAACTAAGAACCCGGCAGAATCAACCACAAATGATGGACCAACAGCATCCACACAACAACCCAAACCAACAACAAACTCAACACAGCAGTAGCATGCAGCAGGAGATCAGTAACACCAACACAGGAACAACAAGCAACCAAATGACCAAACACTCAGCCACTCCCAACTAAAACACACGAAAACAGTGACCAAAAGCCAATGAAACAGTCTCTTCCTCTATGCTTCCTAGCTTTCTCTATCTATAGTCTTGTATATGTGTATTGTCAGCCCTTACTCTGTCTCACTCTCCCTAAAAATGTGTCCCTCTCTCAGGTATCAATGCCTATCTATTTATAACCAAAACAACACCTAGGAGCACCCAGAGTCTGCAGAACAGACCCTTGCCCATCCTTCTTCTATCCAACCCACTAAACCATGTCCAAGTATGGGGTTTTCATAATTAAAAATTGATAAGTGCAGGGCACTGGTGGGCTGCTCTGTTGTGACAGTGGATTCCACTAACTTGCCTCATGTGCAGGACACTAAATACTCTAAATGTTAACCCATGATTTCCTAGTCAGCTAATTTGAATCATGATTTCAGTTTCAAACCAATCAAACAGTCCCATTCAATCCAGGAATGCTAACTACTGTGTGGTAATTCAAATAACTCAACCTAGGTAATTAGAAGATGACATCTAATCCACTACAACACATAGCAATGATAACAGATTAATTGGCTAACAATGATTCTGAAATCTCAGCGAATGCCGGACATATGCGAAGTTAACCATTCGACGACGCTAATCGGCGCGAGTTCGTATCCTATAACTAACACATTCAACTAAGCGATACAGAAAACAATTGACCAAAACAAGAGGTCTTGGAGAAGAAATGACAACTATGGCCGGCCAAGAAGAAAATTAAACTAATTGAATCTAACAAAGAACACACAAACAACACATACCTAGTTAAAAATAGATAGGAAAAAGGGAGATTACCTCGAACGCAATCGAAATCGAAGCAAAGCCCGGACTGTTTTGAGCTTGGCCTTGGATGTGAAGTCTAAAGGACTTTAATTGAGATGTTCTCCAGCGAGAACATCCCAATTAAACTCTATTAGGCTTCAATCTCTCTCGAATTCAACCGGAGATTCTAATTTGAAATCTAGGGTTCATAGGCTCGGATTTGGGGCTTTTGCATTTCTGGTTAGATTCGAAGCAAACGAAAGCCGGCGGGGGTACGAGGGAAGCCATGTGAGGGTTTGGGGTGAGTTTGGGGTGATTTGGCATTGGTTCGAGTTTGACTCGAATCTTCAAATGAAGATTCGAGGAGCTCCGGAGGGATTCGAGGTTAGCGGAGGCCAGATTCGTGATGGGTGAGGTGAGGGGAAGATTTTGGCATTGGTTTGGGTTTGATTGGCCTACCGGAACCGCCGTGAGGCGATTTCCGGCAGGCGGAGTACGGCGGAGGAGGGCGGCGTTATGCTGGGCTTTGAGAGCTTCTGAGGGACGAAGCGGGGGGGGGGGGGTCTGAAAGGGGGGCGGGGTAAGGGATTAGGAATATATACCACGCATGGGATTGGATCTAGGCCGTTGGATCGATTTAGATCGACGGCTAGGATCCACCCACTTAACGAAACGATGTCGTTTGGGTGAGTCTTGGACCGGGTATGTTTGGAATTAAAGGATTAATCTGGGCCGTTGGATGATAAAATCCAACGGTCCAGATCGAATGCCACAATGATAGATGCTGGGGTGAGTATTGGGCTGGACGGACTGGGATTCGCTTGGGCCTGGTTTTTCTGGACTAAACTATGGCCCAAATTTGATCTCATTACTACACATATATATATGTACATGTATATATATATATATATATATATATATATATATGCATACAATTATCCCACACAATTACATATCACTTAAATATAAACCGTATAATTTTGATATTAAACACTAAAAAATGCAAAACATGATGTATATATTTTGTATTTTACTAATTTAAATAAATAAACACGCACACACAAAAATGCAAAAATGTAAAAATAAAAATAACACAAAAATCACAAAAATCATGCTTAACACAAAACTATTTTATTTTTGAATTTTCTGGGAGTGATTCTCATGTAGGGCAAAAATCACGTGCTCACAGCTGCCCCTCTTTGCGCGTAAACCTGAAAAGTTTTCGTGCAAAGATAAGTGAGCGGATACGAGCGATTTTTGCCTGTTCGAGCACCCCGTGTGAAGCATTTTTTGGAAAAGTTTGACCGAACCTTCGCTTCAAAGGTCTCCTACATATCCCTGGCTAAAAGGGAATCAGGTCAGTGTAGTTCGGGAAGTTCTGGTAGCTGGGACTACCATGACTGTTGCGATCTCGCTGTTACTGCTGTTACTGCTGTTACTGCTGTTTCCACTGCTTAGCTGATCTCCTTGTTACACCATACTAAGCAACAAAACAAGAAGCTAGACTAAGTTACAGGTACTACAAGTTCTTATCTATCCTTTTTAACTTGATCTTGTCGCGCTCCTTGCCATCCTGTCTGACTTGGTGTTCCTTCTGATGCTTCTTCTCTTCCGCCAATTGTTATTTCGGCCTATCTTGATTGCCGAACTCCGACCATTGTTTCCTTCTTTATGATCTTTGAACTATTCTCCTTCGCAATCTGAGTCTATCTGTTCTGATCCTTGTTGCCTCCCTCTGCTTACGAACTGGGATTCATGCCGGAGATTTCTGTTACATTCTACCGCTTTCCTCTACCAAATTAAAACCGATCGCCACTCCATTCTCCGGGTGGGCTCCCTGACTTCAACTACAGCTTCAAAACTAAATCGCCACTCCATTCTCCAGGCGGGCTCCCTGACTTCAACTACAACTTCAAAACTAAATCGCCACTCCATTCTCCGGGCGGGCTCCCTGACTTCAACTACAACTTCAAAACTAAATCGCCACTCCATTCTCCAGGCGGGCTCCCTGACTTCAACTACAACTTCAAAATTAAATCGCCACTCCATTCTCCGGGCGGGCTCCCTGACTTCAACTACAACTTCAAAATTAAATCGCCACTCCATTCTCCAGGCGGGCTTCCCGACTTCAACTACTACTTCAAAATTAAATCGCCACTCCATTCTCCGGGCGGGCTCCCTGACTTCAACTACAACTTCAAAAATTAAAATCGCCACTCCATTCTCCAGGCGGGCTTCCGACTTCAACTACTACTTCAAAATTAAATCGCCACTCCATTCTCCGGGCGGGCTCCCGACTTCAATTGCAACTTCAAAATTAAATCGCCACTCCATTCTCCGGGCGGGCTCCCGACTTCAACTGCAATTTCAAAATTAAATCGCCACTCCATTCTCCGGGCGGGCTCCGACTTCAATTACAACTTCAAAATTAAATCGCCACTCCATTCTCCGGGCGGGCTCCCTGACTTCAACTACAACTTCAAAATTAAATCGCCACTCCATTCTCCGGGCGGGCTCCCCGACTTCAACTACTACTTCAAAATTAAATCGCCACTCCATTCTTCGGGCGGGCTTCCGACTTCAACTACTACTTCAAGATTAAATCGCCACTCCATTCTTCGGGCGGGCTCCCGACTTCGACTACTACTTCAAAATTAAATCGCCACTCCATTCTCCGGGCGGGCTCCCGACTTCAACTACTACTTCAAAATTAAATCGCCACTCCATTCTCCGGGCGGGCTCCCGACTTCAACTACTACTTCAAAATTAAATCGCCACTCCATTCTCCGGGCGGGCTTCGACTTCAACTACAACTTCAAAATTAAATCGCCACTCCATTCTCCGGGCGGGCTCCCCTGACTTCAACTACTACTTCAAGATTAAATCGCCACTCCATTCTCCAGGCGGGCTCCCCGACTTCAACTACTACTTCAAAATTAAATCGCCACTCCATTCTTCAGGGCGGGCTCCCTGACTTCAACTACTACTTCAAAATTAGATCGCCACTCCATTCTTCAGGCGGGCTTCCCGACTTCAACTACAACTTCAAAATTAAATCGCCACTCCATTCTCCAGGCGGGCTCCCTGACTTCAACTACAACTTCAAAATTAAATCGCCACTCCATTCTCCGGGCGGGCTTCCTGACTTCAATTACGACTTCAAAATTAAATCGCCACTCCATTCTCCAGGCGGGCTCCCTGACTTCAATTACAACTTCGAAACTAAATCGCCACTCCATTCTCCAGGCGGGCTCCCTGACTTCAATTACAACTTCGAAACTAAATCGCCACTCTATTCTCCAGGCGGGCTCCCTGACTTCAATTACAATCTCACTGATTTCATCCTATCTCGATTACCTTCCTTCGCCTCTTGTACCATTTTCTTCTTCCTGCGTTACCTCTAGGAACACCTTCTCTTCCGAATTATCCTGTCTTGGAATTGCTTTCCCTTAGGTCGTATTACTTTTTTTTTTTTTTTTTTTTTTTTTTTTGGAACTGTTTACTCGCCTGCTGGCGATGATGCTGCTGAGGAAGTATTCTTTGTTTCCTTCGCCCCTCATGCTCTTCCTTCTTCCCATACCTCCTGTGGGACTCACGCTTTTGTTTCCTTGATCAAATTATAGGGAATGTAATACTGCTAGGTGAATCTCGAAGCCATTGTTTTATTTTCCCCACAACTGCTGGGGATGATACCAAGCCTAAATATTACCCCATCGTCGTCTAGCCTTTCTCAAAACTATTCTGCTCGGAGCCGGTACTTCCCGAAATCTCGTATTGCTTTCTACCCTTATCCTCTGAGTCTTGCTTTCCAGAAAATTTTCGGAACAGGAGAAAATTTTCTGCCCCAGTTTGATAAACTTCTGGACGGTATGCTTTTCTGCCAACGAACCCTCTTTTCCTGCTTTTAAATCAAAGAAAAATTGTTAGTTTCAAAATGCGGTGAGTGGTCGTGCCACTCTTGTTGGGGCCATTTTCTTTTCTCTTTCAGCTGCTTGGCCTCTCTCGAACTTTGAGGGCGACGTTGACGCTTGCTGGGGACGATGCTCTTTCCATGAACGACCTCTCATCTTTCCTTTTATTCCAATCTTTGGTTTGATCCGACTCTTTTTAGCCGGTGATCTGTTGCGTGAAATCATCTTTCGGACATGCCACATGTGTCCATCATACTCCATAATTCTTGCGAACCTCCCCCTCAGCCTGTCATCCCAGTCTCACTATCGTAACGACTTCTGTCTCATTGCCTTGTTCCATGCCTATTCACTTTCAATGTACTGCTTTGGGAGACTTGGTAGTAAGCTTTGAAAAATCAATTTTTCGAAAATGAAAGAAAAGAAAAGACTACTGACCGCAAATGACAAAAGAAGAGAAAAACTTTTCTGAACTCAAAAATAGGAACACTTATCTGAATGTGTGCCGATCCAATGGTTATGCCGCGCCTTTGAGATTAAACTACCCAGTCTATTCATATCAATCACTTTCTGACGCCGCGTTCTGCTAGAGGTAAACGGGTGTCCAAACCTTGTCTCATGCAGACATCTTGTAACTATCTCGCCTTGTCACCTCACAGTGCCCTTCAAAGGGTTTTCACTAGTGAGATTCTCTCATTTCTCTCTATCTCCCGTCGCCTTAGGGTGCCCGTAAAGGTTTTCACCGTAAGACTCTCTCATTTTATTTCTCTCAACTTCCTTCGCCTTAAGGTGCCCGCGAGGGTTTTCACCGTTAAGACTCTCTCATTTATGCTTTCTTTCCCTGCGGCGGGGTATCACCCCGGAGCTTCTCTCTAGAGCGTTATCCCCTTTCGGCTTGTGCATCCTGAATTCAATCGAGGGTCGGGATGTCACTCTTGGCTTTCATTCACATGACTTGGCACTTCTCGAATACTGATCGAGAGGTCTTTCTGGTTCTTGATATGGTTTCTGCGCGTGAGGCTGAAGAAAGGGGTTTAGCCTCAACGGTTAGCTTATTACAACTTTCGGAATCCACACTATCTTTCCAACGAAACAATGACTTCTGCCCCAGTTTTGTTGCTTGGGGAATCTTTGATTTTTATTTTATTATGACCGAGCCGTGTGGCGCCTACGTATCCTTCTTGAGGAATCAGGTCGAACGTAGTTCACTTTTTCTTGTGTTACTTCTTTGTTTCTTTTCTGTTCTGTCACGCATCTTTCTTGATGATTCCGAAAGAGGGTATATGAAGGAATAGTTAAGGCTCAAATGGGGAAGCAAAGGTTAAAGTGTTTGGGTAGTAGAAAAATTGCCTCTGTCATTTCATTCTCCGAAAAATGCCAAATACACACAAACGAAACCAAGCGTTGACAAATGCATTAAAGAATTACACATAATATCTCTTAACTACATCGGAATTGATAGCCATATCGGTGCATCTTCCCTCGACATCAGTCAGACATAGAGCGCCGTTGGATAATACTCTAGTCACCACAAAAGGGTCCCTGCCAATTTGGAGCGAACTTGCCTTTCGCTTCGGCCTGATGGGGTAGAACTCTCTTCAGCACATGTTGTCCCACTTCAAATCTCCTGGGACGTACCTTCTTGTTATATGCTCTCGCCATTCTCTTTTGATACAGTTGGCCGTGACATACTGCTGTCAATCTCTTTTCATCGATCAAGCTCAATTGCTCTAATCGGGTTTTGACCCACTCGTCGTCATCAATCTCGGCTTCGGCGACAATTCGGAGGGATGGGATTTCAACTTCTGCTGGTATTACTGCTTCAGTCCCGTATACCAACAAGTAAGGAGTTGCACCTACCGAAGTCCGGACGGTAGTGCGATAACCTAACAACGCAAATGGTAACTTTTCATGCCACTGCCTAGACCCTTCTATCATCTTCCTCAATATCTTCTTTATGTTCTTATTTGCTGCCTCGACCGCACCATTTGCTTTTGGGCGATACGGTGTGGAATTTCGGTGTGTAATCTTGAACTGTTGACATACCTCTTTCATCAATCCACTGTTAAGATTTGCACCGTTATCCGTAATGATCATCTTTGGAATTCCAAACCTACAAATGATGTGGGAGTGTACGAAGTCCACCACCGCCTTCTTGGTCACTGATTTGAATGTTTTGGCCTCCACCCACTTGGTAAAATAATCAATCGTTACCGGAATGAACCTGTGACCATTGGAAGCCGCAGGCTCAATAGGTCCAATAACATCCATACCCCATGCAACAAACGGCCATGGTGCTGACATTGTATGCAATTCAGTCGGTGGAGAATGAATCAAATCTCCGTGTATCTGACACCGATGGCATCTTCGCACAAAACTTATACAATCACGCTCCATAGTGAGCCAATAGTATCCTGCTCGAAGAATCTTCTTTGCCAATACGTATCCGCTCATGTGTGGTCCGCAAACTCCCGAGTGTATATCCGTCATCACTTGTTGTGGCTTGACTCGCATCTATACATCTCAACAATCCCAAATCTGGGGTTCTTTTGTACAGCACCCCTCCACTAAGGAAAAATCCGTTCGCCAACCGCCGAATAGCTCGCTTTTGATCTCCAGTTGCTTGCCCTGGGTATACTCCTAATCTGAGGTATTCCTTGACATCATGAAACCATGGCTCACCATCCACCTCTTCCTCTATCACATTACAATAAGCATGTTGATTCCCGGACATGGATATGTAACGGATCGACGCGAACCTTGTCCGGGTGATGTAGCATTGACGCTAAAGTAGCCAACGCGTCGGCAACATCATTATGCATCCTTGGGATGTGCCTGAATTCTACCGATCGAAAGCGTTTGGTCAAATCATGCAAACACTGACGATATGGGATAAGCTTTAAATCTATGGTTTCCCATTCTCCCTGAATCTGATGTACCAGAAGGTCCGAGTCCCCCAAGACCAAGACGTCCTGTACATCCATGTCCACCGCTAATCGCAACCCCAAGATACATGCCTCGTACTCGGCCATGTTATTGGTACAGTGAAAACGCAGTTGAGCAGTAACAGGATAATGATGTCCTGTTTCAGATATGAGCACAACCCCTACTCCGACTCCTTTTGCGTTTGCCGCTCCATCGAAGAAGAGCTTCCATCCTGGATCCTTGGTTGGTTCTAACCCCTCAATCTGCAATACTTCCTCATCTGGAAAATACGTCCTCAAAGGTTCGTATTCGTCGTCAACGGGATTCTCGGCTAAGTGATCGGCCGGGGCTTGAGCTTTCATAGCCGTCCTTGTCACGTATATGATGTCGAACTCCGTAAGTAATATTTGCCATTTTGCTAACCTCCCTGTAGGCATAGGTTTCTGGAAAATGTACTTCAACGGATCCAGACGCGAAATGAGGTAAGTGGTGTAAGAAGACAAGTAGTGTTTCAGCTTTTGGGCTACCCAAGTCGGGGCGCAACATGTCTTTTCTAGATGAGTGTACTTGACCTCGTGGACTGTGAACTTCTTACTGAGGTAGTAAATGGCCCGTTCCTTCCTGCCGGTAAGATCATGCTGCCCCAGTACGCAGCCAAACGAATTCTCCAGAGACCGTCAGATAAAGAATCAGGGGTCTACCTGGCTCAGGCGGAACTAGTACGGGCGGATTTGACAGATACCCTTTGATCCGGTCAAACGCTTCCTGACATTCTGCCGTCCATTCTATCGCAGCGTCTTTCTTCAATAGGCGGAATATGGGTTCACAAGTCGCCGTAAGCTGAGCAATAAACCTGCTGATGTAATTCAACCTTCCCAACAGACTCATTACCTCTGTTTTATTCTTCGGCGGGGGTAACTCCTGAATGGACTTGATTTTGGATGGGTCCAGCTCAATGCCCCGTCGGCTGACGATGAATCCTAGCAACTTTCCTGACGGAACTCCGAATGCGCATTTGGCTGGATTGAGCTTGATGTCGTATCTTCGAAGTCTTTGAAAGAACTTCCTGAGGTCAGCAACATGGTCCTCTTGACGTCTGGATTTCACGATCACATCATCCACGTACACCTCAATTTCCTTGTGTATCATGTCATGGAATACCGTAGTCATCGCCCTCATATATGTTGCTCCTGCATTCTTCAAACCAAACGGCATCACTCGGTAGCAATAAGTCCCCCACGGTGTGATAAAATCCGTCTTTTCTGCGTCCTCTTCATCCATCAAAATCTGATGATATCCCGCATAACAGTCCACAAAGGATCCAATTTCGCGTCCGGCGCAATTATCAATCAAGATATGGATATTGGGAAGTGGGAAATTATCCTTAGGACTTGCCTTGTTGAGATTGCGATAGTCCACGCATACCCTGATCTTTCCGTCTTTCTTTGGCACCGGTACTACGTTAGCCAACCATTCAGGGTATCGAGTGACACGAATGACTTTCGCCTGCAGCTGCTTGGTTACCTCCTCCTTAATCTTCACACTCATCTCCGTCTTGAATTTCCGCGGCTTTTGCTTGACGGGAGGATATGCCGGATCAGTGGGTAATCTATGAACCACTAGATCAGTGCTGAGTCCTGGCATGTCGTCGTACGACCATGCGAAAATATCTTTAAACTCCATGAGTGTTTTGATCAATTCTTCTCTCGGATTGGGTTCAATATGGACACTTATCCGGGTTTCTTTGACGTCATCAGCATTCCCTAGATTAACGGCCTCAGTATCATTTAAATTCGGTTTGGGTTTTTCCTCGAAGTGACTTAATTCTTCACCGATTTCTTCCACGGCTTCATCATCGCCGTACTCCGACTCACTCTCGTCACTTCTTATTTCATGCGTTATTATTTCCAAACCCGATTGACTTTCTAGACTGGGTTGATTAATCTTTAAGCACGCCATATCATTAAGATCGGTTGCAAGAAGGCTGTTCAGAAAAGTAAAAAGAAGGAAAAAGATAAACAAAATTAGACGCGAAGGAACCACATTTCGTTAATGGGAATTGTACAAAGGGAAAACAAACTGCAAACTCAAATCAAAAACGAACTAAAAACAAACTGGATTTTACTCTGGGGACAAACCCCCAACACAAAATTTCGAAAGAAAAACAATCCAAGACAAACTACCAAGACTCCTTCCGGACGGGGAGAGGAGTAGCCTTCCAGTTATTCAGTTTTGCCTTTGGTCCCACAAATTGTATCTCGGCGTGACTAGATCCTTCACCGTCCTCGAGCATACATACATCCGTGAATAGGTCCTCGAACTTCCTGAAGACCTCTTCATCCGGCCTGATCGTAGGACCGGGAATCTTTGTCGCTGGATGTCCTCTTGCTCCGGACCTGATAAAAGATTGGGAAAGGCGTGGAACAGGTTTTGAGAGCACCCATGTCTTCTGCTTACTCTTCTTTGCTCGCCGGATGTCCTCCGAGGTTGGCTGGAATCCCAAGCCGAAGGTTCCCAAGTTCTCGACCACCGATACCGGTTGTATGATTCCTTGCAGAGATGCACCTAGACCTTTACCGGGTACGAAACCATGTCGCAACATTTCATGCGCCACCATAACATCCGCAGTAATTGTTCTGTCGCCGGGAATGCATTCCCCTTCCGGAACTCGGTGGGCGGACACCACATCGCAGACCTGATATACCCACGGCCCAACATCTTCTTCTGTTTCAACAAAGGGAATGATGGTGCCTGATTGTGGATCGTTATCTCCATGGACGACGATCTCCTGTTGGTCCCACTCGAACTTGACGAGTTGGTGCAAGCTGGATGGAACTGCTCTTGCGGCATGGATCCATGGTCGCCCTATCGGGAGGTTATATGACACCACCATGTCCAGCACCTGGAATTCCATGGTGAACTCCACTGGCCCAATTGTCAAGATTAGCACTATGTCACCAACCGATGCTTTGCCTCCTCCGTCAAACCCTCGAACACATACGCTGTTCTTGCGTACCCTGCCGATGTCTACTTTTAATTTGCCCAGTGTAGAGAGAGGACAAATGTTAGCACTGGACCCATTATCGACAAGGACTTTGGTAACCACCGCCTCTTCGCACTTCACCGTAAGATATAAAGCCCTGTTGTGCTCAGTGCCTTCCTCAGGCAACTCGTCATCGGTGAAAGTGATCCGATTTGCTTCGAAGATCCGATTGGTGATCTTCTCCAAATGGCTCACTGAGATTTTATCCGGTACATGTGCCTCATTCAGGACTTTCATCAATGCTTGCCGATGTTCTTCAGAATGTATCAGCAAGGATAGCAATGATATTTGCGCCGGAGTCTTCTTCAACTGCTCTAAGACGGAGTAGTCGTGCAGCTTCATCTTTTTCAAGAATTCTTCCGCTTCTTCATCGGTGACCGGCTTTTTCAATACTGCCGGAGTGGTCTTCCTCAATTCCGCAGGGGCAAAACATCTCCCCGAGCGGGTCAACCCTTGGGCTTCACAAACTTCCTCTTTCACCTCCTTTCCTCTGTAGGTCGTTGTAATCCGAGCATAATTCCATGGGACAGCCCGGCTATCAGTTACTGGCAACTGTGTGGCCGGCTGGATGATGAAAGGATCCATTCGAACGCCTGCTACTGTCAAGATGGGCTTGATTGCTGCCCCTGGTACAACTATCTTGGCCGGCTTCACCGGTACCTCGTTCACACTTTCCTTTCCTGCTTCCGACTCTCCTGGTATGTCCTTCTTGCAGCTGGGCGACTCATCAAGGCTTGGCCCTTTTCTCGTTCCTGCCCCGCTAGACTTAATCATCATTACAGTCTGAGAGGCTTTCTCCTTTCCTTCCTCCGCCCGTACCAACTCGATCATATTGGTCTCATGATGAGTTGGAAGCGGGTTTTGGTTGATGTTGGGCTCTGTTGGAGTCTGGACCTCAATCCTGCGAGTGTCAATAAGCTCCTGGATGGCCGTCTTTAGCCTCCAACACTTTTCTGTATCGTGCCCCGGACATCCCGAGCAGTAGGCACAATTCACTGAATGATCCAGGTTCTTCGGGAGGGGGTTTGGTAGCTTAGCTTCAACCGGATTTAGCAACCCTACTTGCTTCAACCGGTGGAACAGACTAGTGTAAGACTCTCCTAAGGGAGTGAAAGTCTTCGGCCTCGGCGCCCTGTCGCCCCTGAATGCATGGTTCGGACGGAAACTCGCGCCTGAGGGGTTTCTGTATGCTCTTGGGGGTGGATGATTGTTCTGGGGGTTTGGTGCATGCCACGGTGCATGAACGGGAGGTGCAGAATAGGACTGTGCATGGTGGACAGTAAAATGGGGATCAGGTGCGGGATAGTAATGTTGCGGGTGGCTATATGGGTTGTGAGAGTAGTTTTGGTGGTGAGGTTGGGGTGGGCTATATTGGGGTGCGGGGCCTCTATTTCTGAACCATGCCCCGGACTCGACGGCCGCAACTTCCTCTCTCCTCTTCTTCCCCAGTACTCCTCCAGTACCACTTTGGATAGCCTGAGTGGTGGCTTTCAGTGCTTGAGTAACTCATGATCTTGTTGGCCTTCAGACCCTCCTCGATCATACCCCCCATTTTTATCACCTCAGTGAATGATTTGCCTACGGACGTTACCAGATGTCCGAAGTAGGTGGGCTCTAATGTCTGCAAGAAGTAGTCCACCATCTCGCTTTCTCTCATCGGCGGATCTACCCTGGCCGCCTGTTTCCTCCATCGGAAACCAAATTCCCTGAAGCTTTCAGCAGGCTTCTTCTCTAATTTTAGCAATGATAGGCGGTCGGGGATTATCTCGAGATTGTATTGGAACTGGCCGATAAAAGCTTGAGCCAAATCATCCCACGTAAACCATCTACTGGGATCCTGTCTAGTATACCACTCCAATGCCGATCCTCCCAGACTCTGGCCGAAGTAGGCTATCAGAAGCTCGTCCCGTCCTCCGGCCCCTCTCATTTTACTGCAAAACCCTCGGAGGTGGGCTACTGGGTCGCCATGCCCCTCGTATAGGTCGAATTTGGGCATTTTGAACCCTGCTGGCAACTGGACGTCCGGAAATGGACATAGATCTTTATAGGCGACGCTGACCTGGTTGCCCAAACCGTGCATGTTCCTGAAGGACTGCTCCAGGCTTTTAACTTTTCTGACAACTTCCTCGTGTTCCGAACTTTGGAAGTGTTTTTCCGGTTCTGCCGGATTATCCCAGTGAGGTGTATGTGATTGTGGTTCAGGAGCCCTGAAAGTAGGCTCTGGAGGATAGTAAGAGTTGTCATGGATCTGAACATATGGCTCGCTGGCCGGCCTTTGCAGAGGAGCAGGTGGAGGTGCTACAAAAACGGGGGTGACTGGAGGAGGATTTGGTTTGGCTGGTGGAATGTGGGTGGCATATGGATTTTCCCCCTGAAAGTATGGATAGCTCGGGGCGCTTGTTGAAGGATCGATGGGCGGATGTTCCGGAGCTGAGGCGAGAGTAGGGCGGTTTGGTGAAGACTGTTCCCTGGCCCAGGCCAGGTGCATCTCTGTTATCTGTTGTTTTAACCGGTCTACCTCTTCTTTCATGATTTGTAGCTCGGATTTTTCTTCCTCGAGACTCTTGCCAGAACTCGACATGCTTACTGTAACTGGTCCTTTGGATCTAGTACGGTAGTGATGGCTGGCCAGTATATTCTGTCAAACCAACTGCTAAACTTTCTGGAAATCGCAACAAACTTGTTAGTTCACCGAGTTTGACAGATATGTTATAGCACGTTGGATGCAATGCACCTAACCAAATAACCCTTTCTACGTGTACTCTTTAACATGCGTCATTCCGGCCCTTTTTCTTTTTCTTTTTCTTTTTCTTTTTCCTTTTTTTTCTTTTTCGACTATCTTTGCAAGCCTTATTGTTATTTAACCTTTGGATTCTTTTTCTTTCTTTTTAGTGGTGGTCGAATCTTATGTGGATTGCCTACGTATCACGTTCTCGCGTGAATCAGACCGAGCGTAGTTCTGTTAACAAGATTGTGGCAAAATTCGGTAACTTTTATATCAAATAAAACCGTGTAGTTACAAAACACGTCTTACAACAATCAGCAAAACCAAAGAAAATGCTTGACTTGGGAAAGTAAAAATGCCCACTGGCTTGACCCAATATTTCAAAAATACATTTTTAATCAAAGGTCTACTGCTCTAAAATTCCTGGGGGCCCGCGAGGCATCATTCGGCCTTGCCGCGGGCCTGGGCGTGAGGTCCTTGTGTAGTCCCCTTAATTCTTCCATGGTCCGATGAACATAGCCCATAATTGAAGCAAAAAGGTCGGCGCGGGGCATTTGTTCACAAGCTAGGCACTTCATGGTGACATAGTGCCCGATTTCTCCAATTCTGTCCTTGATCATGTCCCTTTCTCCGAGTAGCCGCTCTATCTGCTGGTTTTTCGCCCCCAATCGTTGAGCGTTGTTGGTGACTTGGTCTAAGAGCCTGTCTATTTGTTCTTGCAGTCGAGCCATCAGGTTGTGGCAACGGTCGAGGTCCGCTCTGGCATCTTGGGCTTGCTTGAAAACCCGTTCTCTGAGGACAACATTTGCTTCCCTTAAACTGGTGACGATATCGGTGTAATCCTCTTCCACCCGTTGTAGGTGAAGTGCATGTTGATGTGCCTCCTTTCTCCAGCTAGCTCGGATCCTCACTGTTTGGGCCTTAGACTCTTCCAATTCTCTTTGGACATCGGCAACCTGGCTTTTCAAACCCTTTATCAGTTTTTCGTCTGCCCGACTCCTCAACTGTCTGTCAGCATCCCTTTTCATTTGCTGGATTTGAGCTCTCAGGAAGTCATTTTCTTGTGCCAACTTCTTTTTATCTCCTTCGTTGGCGGCAGTTTGCACATCCATTTCAAATTGGAGTTCTTGGGTCCGTTGTTCTATCCTGCTGATCTTTGTTCTATAGGCTTCTTCTCTAGCCAACCAGTCCCATTGTTCTCGTGACGCTCCAGCAAACTCCCTGAGGTGAGGCCTTTTTGCGGGCCTTTGATGCTCCAGATCTCTACTATACCATGCGGGATATTCCGACGATACTTCGCCCCGGGCTCGATCTCGCACCCGAGTGTCTATTTTTAATGTCTGACACTCACTCCAAATCTTTCGGACCAACGCTTCAGGGAATTGTCCTCCCGGTCCAATTTCGACCACATGTGGGGTGAGGTCTTCTTCTTTTGGGATTATTTGGCATCGTCCCAACTGTCTCAATACTCGACCTGGTGCGTAGGGCTGGATGTTGTTAAGGCCCATTAGCAATAAATATGATTCTGCGGCTGATGCATATATGACTTCTTCCACGGGTAGCCAACCAAACGTCCATTCTATTCCGCTGGCTGTAGTCGAACGCAAAAGTCGTATCCATCCGCTGATCCCCTCTGGCAACTCATGTCCCTCGACCCTCGCAGGAAACTCTTCTATACAAGTCTTCTTCGGTGAACTATACCTCATAAATTGCGGATGGCGGTATAAGTGATCGATCATCCACATTTGGAGCAATACATTGCAAGCTTCAAAGAAAGTCCCTCCAGCTTTGCAGATGGTGAGTGCACGAAAGATATCCGATATTATCATGGGAGCCAAAGTACTGTTGTTCTGTTTCATCAAAGTGCTGACGACCCCTGCCACTTGTATGTTGATATTCCCGTCTTTTCTAGGAAATATCAATGAACCTAGGAAAGCTATCATGAAGGCGATGCGTCTATGCTCCTCCCATTTTACCCGATTGTCTCCACTGCAGATTTTGCTTTCGTGTTTGTTGAAGCCCCCATGGTGACCATATTTGTCATACAGAAATGCCAAAGTGCAGAACCCTTCTGATAAGTCTGGGTTGTGTACAGTTCTGCGGATCTTTACCGTATCCAAAAACCGATGTATTGTCACTACCCTTGGTGCAATAAGGTATTGATCCCTCATAGGGACCTTTGGTCTTCCGACATATCCGGCTAATTCTTCCAGTGTTGGTGTGAGTTCAAAGTCTGAAAAGTGGAACACATTGTGTGCCGGATCCCAGAATGAGATCAAAGCTCGTATGATGTCTCCTCTCGGGGGAATATTTAGCAGCCCCACTAGATCTCCCAAGTACAACTTAACGGCATCTTGTCCTTGCTCACCCAAGTCGCTCCACCACCTGTGCAAACTTAAGGGGACCTTGTTTATGATAGCTTCGGTTGTATTCTGACTCGTGCTCATTCTGCACATTTATTTAAGGTAATTCTTAGATGAAAGCGAAATTTCTATTTGCCCCAAAACTAACTTTTTCTGAAAAACGAAACGGGCCCCAGGAATTGACTGGTCAAAAAAGTGGTTGTTAAGGCAAAATTAAATATCTTGGCGTTCCGCCATTAAAACTTATTTTGAAATATATGGGAGTTGGACCCGTTTAAAGGTTGCCTACGTATCTCACACTCGGTGAGAATCAAACTCGCGTAGTTCGGTCCGTCAAAACAACTATCTTTCCTTTATTGATTGTCAAAAACACATTTTGTCAAAAACCCATTTTGTCGGCAAAGTCAATCTTCTGCCGTCTTTTATTGGCAAACTAAATTCGTGGACTTGTTGGTGAAACGTATTTTTGTATTTTTCTAAAAGATATTTACTTGCCCATACTATTTCCTTTTGTGTTTTTTCTTTTTCTTCGGTATTTAGAGGAACCCGGTCAGCATGTCAGTCTAAATAAATGCTAACAACAAATATGATATGGCAAGATGGTCTTTCCTTTCAGGTTACCTGTCCTAGACGGACCCAACCCCTGTGTTGAGTCCCCTAAGTCAGAGATGATGCAAATAAACGTCCTGAATCTAGGCTCAATATCCTGATGCTTTTCAATGATACTAGACCGTGTACCCGAGCAGACGACTCGGATTTGAGGAGGGAGCTACGTACCGGGGACCCGCGGGATCGTCCGGCTTTGTAACTTATCCTGCCTCTTTTCTTACTTTGGTATTGACACTAACGGAAAGGGGAGTCTCAACCAGTAAGCACATCCCCGGGGGTAAGAAGAGACGGGTTTTCGGCACAGTTTTATATACAGTTCACGCAATATCAAAGCGGTAAACATATAGCAGTTTGTATATACAGTACAACGAATATCAAAGCGGTAGACATGTAGCACATTAATTAAACATGTAATAAAATCAGATATAGACAAAATAACAATTTAAATGAGCTCGAGTTCTTAGACCCCGAACCGAAGTTCGAGGTCATAGTTCCCCAGCAGAGTCGCCAGAGCTGTCACACCTCCTTTTCCGCACCCGCGCGAGGGCACAAGGGAGTTTTTCCAATTAAAGGACAGTCGAAACGGGATTTATTTATTTAGTTCAGAGTCGCCACTTGGAAAAATAATGGTGTCCCAAGTCACCGGTTTAATCCCGAACCGAGGAAATTTATGACTCTGTAATACAGTCCGCGAAACTAGAAATCTGGATAAGGAATTCTGTTAACCCGGGAGAAGGTGTTAGGCACTCCCGGATTCCGTGGTTTTAGCACGGTCGCTCAATTGAAATTTTTGTTTTTATCTGATTCTTTATATATTTTGACGGTGTGCTTTTAATGCTCCGCTTTTATTTTTAGAAGAATTGCGACGTTACGAAAACACATTTCGAGCCGCACCGTAACCGGTACGCCTGCGACTCTAATGTATTTCAGTTTCGCCGAGATTAAGATTTGGGTTACATAAATGCACACCCGTATTCAGGAAAGTAATTTTATTTCAAGTCGTGCCTAAAGAGTCTATCGTCTATTTAACTTTGGGAAAAGGACCGTGAAATTTACTAGACGGTCCTTTCAAGTCTAAGTTTTCATGACAATTATTCGAGGGCCCCACAATGGTGTATTTTTGGTGAGGCTCATCTCGTTTATTTTAAAAGGACAATCCTAAAGTGACTACATTTTTTCTACTAAGTTCGTCTCTAAATAAAAGAGAAAAGGTCCTAATTTATTGCATGTTTATAAGCTCGGACCTCTTATTAGTTATTGAATCAATGTGAACGGAAATTGCACTCGAGCTTGCATAAGGGAAATTGTTTTATACCTTATTCTACAAGCGAATAATACTAAAACTAAAATTATAAATAGCATACGAATTTGACAAAATATCAGAACAAACTAACCATTCTCTAACTAATTTAAACCGACCGTATTAGATGAATCGAGCCAATGGAGTTAACTATGTGTAATACAAAAGTCATTTTGAACTTCATGCTAACATTCATCACTACATTAGTTACTAATTTTATTCAAATTGCTATTTAAAGCGATGTTATTTACTCAAGTGACCTAGTAAATTCCGACAAAAATCATTCGAATTAGTTGATCTACAAACGCTCATTAACGGATTATTTTAGTCTATCTTCATTAACTACTAATACTACTTATTGTGAGATTAGTCTAAATGGTAATGTCTTATTCAACACTCGAACCTGTTTTTATGCCATCAACCTATGTCGTTCTAGAAATGCTATCACAATAGGATATCAGTGAATCCTTTCTAATTTCTCTACCCGCTAAGCTTAATTGAAATCCAAGCCTATTAACAATCATCTTAGTAGTCTCAAATATTTGATAAAGCTCGAGTACCAACAATGTTTTCAAAGGTTCGAATTCATACAATCCAATATTATGTACAATAGGAATGCTAACAGTACTTCAACGAGTTATATATGAGAAAACAGTTTAAACGTAATAAACAATCAAACTATATGAGCCAACTTCAGTTCTTTTCATTTTTCTTTTTCAAGCATGAGATCTACATGGAATAAGCTCGAATGTATACCTGGAAATTACAATGGGGAGAAGTTAGTTGCAGCAGCAGAATGTACAACAACAACAACCACACCACCAACAGCAATCACACTGGATCAAACAACAACAATAGACCAGTAGCACCAAATGCACAGGACAGCAGCAACAACAGACCAATAGCAGGGGAAAACGAGAGCCAAAACAGCAACAAATCAACACCCAATCATAAACTAAACAGCAGTAGCAGAAGAACTAAGAACCCGGCAGAATCAACCACAAATGATGGACCAACAGCAGCCACACAACAACCCAAGCCAACAACAAACTCAACACAGCAGTAGCATGCAGCAGGAGATCAGTAACACCAACACAGGAACAACAAGCAACCAAATGACCAAACACTCAGCCACTCCCAACTAAAACACACGAAAACAGTGACCAAAAGCCAATGAAACAGTCTCTTCCTCTATGCTTCCTAGCTTTCTCTATCTATAGTCTTGTATATGTGTATTGTCAGCCCTTACTCTGTCTCACTCTCCCTAAAAATGTGTCCCTCTCTCAGGTATCAATGCCTATCTATTTATAACCAAAACAACACCTAGGAGCACCCAGAGTCTGCAGAACAGACCCTTGCCCATCCTTCTTCTGTCCAACCCACTAAACCATGTCCAAGTATGGGGTTTTCATAATTAAAAATTGATAAGTGCAGGGCACTGGTGGGCTGCTCTGTTGTGACAGTGGATTCCACTAACTTGCCTCATGTGCAGGACACTAAATACTCTAAATGTTAACCCATGATTTCCTAGTCAGCTAATTTGAATCATGATTTCAGTTTCAAACCAATCAAACAGTCCCATTCAATCCAGGAATGCTAACTACTGTGTGGTAATTCAAATAACTCAACCTAGGTAATTAGAAGATGACATCTAATCCACTACAACACATAGCAATGATAACAGATTAATTGGCTAACAATGATTCTGAAATCTCAGCGAATGCCGGACATATGCAAAGTTAACCATTCGACGACGCTAATCGGCGCGAGTTCGTATCCTATAACTAACACATTCAACTAAGCGATACAGAAAACAATTGACCAAAACAAGAGGTCTTGGAGAAGAAATGACAACTATGGCCGGCCAAGAAGAAAATTAAACTAATTGAATCTAACAAAGAACACACAAACAACACATACCTAGTTAAAAATAGATAGGAAAAAGGGAGATTACCTCGAACGCAATCGAAATCGAAGCAAAGCCCGGACTGTTTTGAGCTTGGCCTTGGATGTGAAGTCTAAAGGACTTTAATTGAGATGTTCTCCAGCGAGAACATCCCAATTAAACTCTATTAGGCTTCAATCTCTCTCGAATTCAACCGGAGATTCTAATTTGAAATCTAGGGTTCATAGGCTCGGATTTGGGGCTTTTGCATTTCCGGTTAGATTCGAAGCAAACGAAAGCCGGCGGGGGTATGAGGGAGGCCATGTGAGGGTTTGGGGTGAGTTTGGGGTGATTTGGCATTGGTTCGAGTTTGACTCGAATCTTCAAATGAAGATTCGAGGAGCTCGGGAGTGATTCGAGGTTAGCGGAGGCCAGATTCGTAATGGGAGAGGTGAGGGGAACATTTGGTGTTAAAATGGGGGTGATTAGCCTACCGGAACCGCCGTGAGGCGATTTCCGGCAGGCGGCGTACGGCGGAGGAGGGCGGCGTTACGCTGGGCTTTGAGAGCTTCTGAGGGACGAAGCGGGGGGGGGGGGGGTCTGAAAGGGGGGCGGGGTAAGGGATTAGGAATATATACCACGCATGGGATTGGATCTAGGCCGTTGGATCGATTTAGATCGACGGCTAGGATCCACCCACTTAACGAAACGATGTCGTTTGGGTGAGTCTTGGACCGGGTATGTTTGGAATTAAAGGATTAATCTGGGCCGTTGGATGATAAAATCCAACGGTCCAGATCGAATGCCACAATGATAGATGCTGGGGTGAGTATTGGGCTGGACGGACTGGGATTCGCTTGGGCCTGGTTTTTCTGGACTAAACTATGGCCCAAATTTGATCTCATTACTACACATATATATATGTACATGTATATATATATATATATGCATACAATTATCCCACACAATTACATATCACTTAAATATAAACCGTATAATTTTGATATTAAACACTAAAAAATGCAAAACATGATGTATATATTTTGTATTTTACTAATTTAAATAAATAAACACGCACACACCAAAATGCAAAAATGTAAAAATAAAAATAACACAAAAATCACAAAAATCATGCTTAACACAAAACTATTTTATTTTTGAATTTTCTGGGAGTGATTCTCATGTAGGGCAAAAATCACGTGCTCACAATGAATATAGATAAAATCAAGGTGCGTCGTGTTTAACAAAATGACAATTGTATGGCCTTCATTTGATTAATCTTGTTTTGTCCTTAGAATTCGAGGCGTGCCATTTATCAAATTTCATGGCCCTCGCAAAGTACAAACACGAAATTATTTTAGGCGCGTTAGTTAATAATAATACCTTCCTAATCATGGGTGCGCATTTATGTGACCCAAATCTAAATCTCAACGAAGTCGAAATGTGTCAAAAGTCACGGGTGCACTGGTGCAACGTGATTCGAGATACGTTTCCACTGCATTGTAATTCATTTAAAACAATAAACAATAAAAGGGTAATGAGCCCTTAAACAATAAGTGAGATGAGCCTCGCTAAAATAACACGTGAATTGCGGGGCCCTCAATAGATAATTTTTACAAAGATGCTTAGATTCCGGGATGTGCCGTTTAGCGGATTTCACGGCATTCCCAAAACAATAACGCGTTAGTATCTTTAGGCGCGCATTTAATAATGCTATCTCCTTAAACCCGGGTGCACATTTATGTGACCCAAATCCAAATCTCAACGGAGTCGAAATGTGTTGACAACCACGGGTGCACTGGTGCGACGTGGTTCGAGATACATTTTCACAATGTTGCAATTCTTTGTAAAAATAATAATAATAATAATAATAATAATAATAATAATAATAATTTTTCTAATAATAATATCATAAGAGGTTAAAAATTAAAATTTATACATAAGTTAAGGCATATTATAAAATCAGATAAAGAATCCAAATATGACAGTTGAGCGACCGTGCTAGAACCACGGAACTCGGGAATGCCTAACACCTTCTCCCGGGTTAACAGAATTCCTTATCCGGATTTCTGGTACACAGACTATAATACAGAGTCATAAATTTCCTCGGTTCGGGATTAAACCGGTGACTTGGGACACCATTATTTTCCCAAGTGGCGACTCTGAATTAATTAAATAAATCCCGTTTCGATTGTCCTTTAATTGGAAAAACTCCCTCGCGCTCCCGCGGGTGCGTAAAAGGAGGTGTGACGGCTCTGGCGACTCTGCTGGGGATATTTACCCAGAACTTCGGTTCAGGGTTCGAGCTCAGTTAAATTGTTGTTTTGTCTATATCTGATTTTACTACATGTTTAATTAACGTGCTACATGTCTACCGCTTTGATACTAGTTGCATCGTATATACAAACTGTTATATGTTTACCGCTTTGATATTACGTGAACTGTATATGAAACTGTGCCGCAAACCCTTCACTTCTCACCCCCGGGGATGTGCTCACTGGTTGAGACTCCCTATTCTGTTAGTGTCGTACCCCAAAATAATAAAGAGGCTCGGAAAGTTTCTAAGCCGGTTGGCCTTTTGGTTCCCGGAAAGGAGCTCCTTCCTCAGCCCGAGTTGTCCGCTTGGGTACACAGTCTAGATCACATACCGAGGTTCTGAGCTTAGAATAACATGACTTCATGCCGGATCCCTAGTAGGAAACGCTTATTTGCATCACATTGCATTTGACTTAGGGGACTCAACACAGGGGTTGGGTCCGTCTAGGACAGGTGACCCAGTAATCAAAGACCGAGCATATTCTATGTTGCATTTATTTATCATGTATTATTATGATGATTGGTTAAATTCCTGAAAAACAAAACAAAAAAAAAAAAGAAATAGAATTTTGGAATAGAAAAATATCAAAAATATTGACGAAATGTTGTCGAAAATTTGAAAATTTGAAAAATAGGAAGAGCAATTTTGTTGAAATAATTGGTCATAAAATAATCTGACCGAACTACGCAGGTTTGATTCTCACCACTAGGTGAGATACGTAGGCAACCCTCATCGGGTTCAACCACCCCTTTAAAAAATCAAAAAATGTGTGTGTTTAATTTTGTCAATAAATCGAAGTGACGCTGTTTTTGAAAATAGCCGAATGTTCCGAAAGGACACCGGAAGGTTGTTTTTTGCAAAAATAGCCACTTTGAATTATTTTTATAATTTGCGGGCACAACCTTGAAATATTCCTTGTGGAAATATTGCAAGGCCATAGCCGCAAAATCAAGTCCGGGTTCACACCCTTTTTGCAAAAATAACCAAAAATGTCAAAACTTTTATTTTGTTATAAATAAGTCGGATAATGCTATTCTTGCTTAAAATAAGCCGAATGTCCCTTAAAAGGACGTCGGAAGGCCGTTTTTGCAAAAATAGCCACTTTGAGTCATTTGTAAATAATTTTGGACACAGCCTGGAAATATTCCCTCGCGGAAATGCGAAAGGATGTATCCGCAAAAAAATCAAGTTTTGAGTCATCACTCAACTTCACAAAAATAACCACTTTATCAAATAAGCCATTATATGGCCGGAGTTTTGCTGAAATAGCCACATTTTTGCATTTTAACTTCCTCAGTCTTGTGTTCGCCTGTGTCGGTGCTGAACGATGCCCCATAGGCCCCAAGATAAAAATTTTGAATTTGCATCTTCTTAAATAAAATTTTGCAAAAAGAGCCACTTTGCCTAAATAAGCCATTACATGGCCAATTTATGAAAAATAGTTTTGTGTTGGTTTATGGTGATGCCGAACGATGCCCCATGAGCCACAAGATAAAAAAAAATTTCAAGTTTATCTTTCTTAAATAAATTTTGCAAAAATAGTCATTTTGTCAAATAAGCCATTATGTGGCCAATTTTGTAAAAATAGTCACAATTGACATAAAAAATTTCTCAATCTTTTGTTGGCCTATGGCGATGCCGAACGATGCCCCATGAGCCCCAGGATGAGAAAATTTTCAAGTTTACTTTCTTAAGTAAAAATTTTGCAAAAATAGCCATTTTGCCAAATAAGCCATTACATGGCCAATTTTGTAGAAATAGTCATAATTGACGTTAAAACTATTCTGATTCTTGTAGAAATCTCTGGCACAAGGCGTGAAAGTTTTTTTTATGAGAGTTTGTAGTTGGAGTGAGCTTTTACAATTTTTTCTTCAAAGAAATCAAAAAAATCAAAATCAAATAAATATCTCTTTACTTCTTGCATTAATTTGCAAGAACTACGCTCGGTCTGATTCATGCGGGGTCATGATACGTAGGCAATCCACATAGGATTCGACCATATCCATAAAAAAAAAATGAAAAAACTATAAAAAGAAAAAAAAAAGGAAAAAATGAAAAAACCACAAAAAGGAAAAAGAAAAGAAAATAGTAGAAAAATAAAGGAAATCAATAAGCGGAATACCTTAACGCTAACCCGGTGGTTTCGTTTTGTTAATCGAGAAAGTTGAGGTGGTTGGTTGTGGTAAATTGGAAAGCAAGATTCAAGGAAAATGATAACCGACATCGGAGTTGTTACAAGTGCTCAAGAGACTCAGGGTCAGAAAGTTCAACAAGGGTCTGCTGTGGTTGAGGAAAATAGAACAGTGAAACAACAAATGACCAAAATGCGTCAAGCATGGTCCAATGGCCAGGGACAACTTTCTCATGAGTCACAATTTGCTATACAGCAAGAACAGTACCACTCTCACGACCTTCCCGCAAACATTGAGAAGCCTACCCGAAAGAAGGTACAGGAAGAAATAACCCAAAGATTGAAAAGCTTAGAACAACGGTTGAAAAACACGCACAGGTTGGCAGGTCAAAAGAGTGTTGCTTTCAAAGATCTATGCTTGTTTCCCGATGTCCACTTGCCACCTGGTTTCAAGATTCCCAAATTTGAAAAGTACGATGGACATGGACATCCCATAGCCCATTTGAAAAGGTATTGCAATCAACTAAGGAGTCTGGGAAGAAATGAAGAATTGTTAATAGCTTACTTTGGGGAAAGCCTTACAGGAGTAGCCTCTGAATGGTTTTGGGATCAAGATGCATCTCGCTGGCACGTCTGGAACGACATGGCACAGGCCTTTGTCAAACAATTCCAATACAACATTGACATTGCCCCGGACCGCATTTTCCTTTCAAATCTGAAGAAGAAATCAAGTGAAAGTTTCAGGGAATATGCCCTTAAATGGAGAGAGCAAGCGGCTCGTGCTGAGCCACCCATGGATGACCATGAGTTAATCATTGTCTTCCTTCGGGCTCAAGAGCCGGATTATTTTCAGAACATGATGTCTGCGGTTGGTCAATCCTTCTTGGATGTAATCAAAATGGGAGAAATGGTAGAGAACGGTCTTAAGACGGGCAGAATTATAAGTCAAGCGGCTCTCAAGGCTGCAGCTCAGGCTGTCCAATTTGAATCTAGTGACACGAATGAGAGGGATGAAGAAGTCATGATGATATCGGGGTCAAGAAAAGGTTCCAGAAGAACACCTCGACGGTATGCGATGTCTCGACAAGTTTTCCATAATTCCCCTGAGCATTACTATCCACCTCCGAACCCACCATACCCGGTTGATCCACCCCAGTATGTTATTCAGCCATCAAATCATCCAAGAAAGCGAGCACGAGCATCACAAAATCTCTATCAACCTTTGCAAAATTTCCAAATACCTTATAACCCACTTCCAAACCAAAGGCATAGAAGGGAACCGAAGTTGAAGGATAATTTCACACCAATAGGAGTTTCCTATGAAAGCTTATTTGAGAAGTTAAAGCAACAGGACATGATTTCACCCATCCCTCCAAATCATGTGGACCCACGTGCAAGGAGCTTTGACCCATCTAAAAGGTGTGAATACCATTCCCATGCCCAGGGGCACAACATGGAAAGTTGTCGAGATTTGAAAAGGGAAATAGAAAGGATGATCCAAGAAAGATTGATTGTGATTCATAATAGTGACACCCAGAATATCGCGCTGAATCCGTTACCTGCACCTGATGATACACACTTTCTGGCGGTAATGCCTGGTGGCACGGAATATGAGAATCCACTCGGGAATTTGCCGACTGAAATGAGAGAAGGCCATAGTGGTTCGGATAATCAAATTCGTGGCTAAATGTCAGGCTTATCAATTGGAGAGTCATTTGTGGTGGCTTATTTTGTTGTCATTTCTATTTGTCCGAGTTATTTCAGAATGGTAATCCGAATGTTGTTTTGTGGCTCAAACCTTTTATCCATGTATTTTTCTTTTGATCATAGTGTCTCATCTAAAGGGGTCTAGGTTCGTTCTAAGTATTGTACCCCAGTTTTGTTTTTTTGGGTTGTTCGAGTCGTTGTTTTATCGGTTAATGCAATGACCTATTTTATATTATTTCTAGACATTTTCTGTTATTTAGTCCTCTCCTTCCTATAGTTCTTTTTCTGCTAGCTCTAGTGACATGACGTGCACGCATAGTTCGGGCCTGATCTTAAAAGTTAATCACAAAACCATTGGGAGGTGATCGAGATATTTAAATGAAATAAGAACGGTTTGAGATCATTCGAAACCCGAGTCATGAGAAACTGGGGCAAGTAAAAGAAAACCGTTAAAGGCAAGCTGCCAAAATTGACATGGGGTCGTTCATAATAATGAAAATGAGAGTGTTTCCCAACAGTGCTTTAAAGATATGACGAATAATAATTGTGTTGTTTACACTTGGCATGTTTTGAAGATTGGAATGACGAAGGCATTTTGTTCTGCTATCCAAACACTTTATCCATCGTCAACCCTTTGAGCCTTATTTTAAATTCTTTCATACCCCTCCTTCGGAATTAGTTGCAAAGACTAGAAACACAAGTTTGAAAGGCAAGAGAAGAAAGGGATAAAGAAAAAAGTAAAGAAAAAGAAAACAACAAAAAGAGATAAAAAAGAAAAAGAAAAATGTGTGAAAAAAAGAAACTTGAAAAAGAGGAATTGGGAACTACGTTTGACCTGATTCCTCAAAGAGGATACGTAGGCGCTTCACAGCTCGGTCATAGTGTAAATAAAGAAATAAAAATCCCCAAGCTAGAAGCTGGGGCAATAAAAGTTGTGTTTATAAAGGAAGATGTAGACTCCGAAGGTTGTAATTTTGAACCCATTTTGTTTTGTTTCGAGCCTTTAATACCATTTCTTTCTAGCCTTATCCAAATCCACATTACGGTCCAAAGAAAGACCTTTTGACCAATCTTTAAAAGAGGCCAAGTCAGGCAAATGAGAGAAGTCTTATCAGAACATAACACTCTGATTCCCATCGGAAAAGACTCGGATCTGCAGCAGAAGAAATATGAGAGAATCTTAGCAGTAGCACCCCCAATCCCCAGCGGAAAAGTAACACAAACGAGAGAGTCTTAGCGGTGAAAACCTTCACAGGCACCATAAGGCGATGAAAGCTGAGAGAAAACCGAAATGAGAGAGGCTTGGTAGTGAAAACCCCTCGGGCACTACAAGTCGACGAAGGTTGGAAATGAGATAGGAAAGCCCCAGGAGAAGATTACAAAATGCGGTTTAACGACGGATGGTAGGCTATATGTGCATATCATGTCCATTAGAGTTGGTATCCACGTTTGATAGGGTTATTTTATAATTTTTCTTTTTAGAGAGTCATCCTCGTTTTTTGTCTTTTATTCTGTTTCCTTTTATCTTTCTCCCTTCATAAAAAATTCCCCAATAGAGTCTGTTTGTAAGAAATGACTTCAAAATTTTCCATCAGCTTTCCAATTATGCAAGACGGAATTTGATTGGTACACCCAAGTGGTATAAGTGAGGAGGGATTAAGCGCAAAGCCGGTGTCCAGAAGGATATTCCCCAGCAATAGGAAATCGACAAAGGGGTGGATCGGTGTGAAAAGGATATCTCAATGAAGGTTAATGACCTCGAGGCCAAGGCCAATGAGACTCAAAGGTCGAGAAATGCCCATTCCTTAGATATGCCGCCAAAGAAGGGGAGATATCCCCGGCAGAAAGGTATTTTCAGTGACAAGGGTGAACAAAGAAAATGGTTCACCAGTAAAACATGCAAGGTCTTCACGAAGGGTCACTATTATAGGAATTCGGGTGGTCAGTGGAAAACCACGTGGAAAGGTTCGCGAATAAAGAGTCGTCAAGGAAGGCGGGGAAGCAAGAAAGAAGAAAACTATCCCCGGCATGAATATCATCAAATGATAACATCCCCAGCAGGGTCTGACAATGAAACGCAGAGCAGGGAAAGAGGAGGAGAACCATCCCCAGCGGGAGCACCACAACCAGCCACCACATTTTAAAACTAACCAATTTTTCTTTGATTTGAAACAGGAAAAAGAGGGGTTGTTGGCAGAAAAGCATGCCACGAAGAAGATTCTCAAACTGGGGCAGAAAATTTTCTCCCGTTGCGAAAATTTTCTCGAAACCAAATACCCGGTTGGGGAAAGAAGCCAGATAACGCGAGGAAATGATCTTTGAACCCGATTATCCCCAAAAAAAAAAAAAAAAAAAAAAAAAAAAAAACAACAAGTTATGATAGAGGAAATTATACCCCCAGCAGACAAGACAGAACGAGGAAGCTTGCGTTCATAAAGGCAAGAAGTCGGTATCATCCCCAGCAGTTCTCGGAAGAATGAAACATTGATTTCGAGATTTCTCCGACAGCATCATATCCTACAAGTTTTTCAAGGGAGCAGAGCGCGAGTCCCGAATGAGGTTTGCAAGTGTAATCCCCAGCTGATGACATTTCAATCCCCAGCTGATGACATTTCATCCCCAGCGATCTCGGGAGAGAATAAAGGTTTTGAAGGAAGTAGAAAAGGAGGAAATAAAGAAGATTTCCCCAGCAGCATTATCCCCAGCAGGTAAGTAATTAATTCCAAAGATATCCCCAGCAGTCAAGAGAAAAATAACATGACCCAGGAGGAAAGCAATTCTAAAACAAGGTAATTCAGAAGAAAGGATGGCCCAAAAAGCGATGCAGGAAGAAGAGAGTTGGTGCAGGAAGCAAAGGAAGGCGACGTGGATGGGATGGAGTTAGTGAGTGGATGTTGAAGTCAGGGAGCCCGCCTGGAGAATGGAGTGGCGATTTAGTCTTGAGTAGTTGAAGTCAGGGAGCCCGCCTGAAGAATGGAGTAGCGATTTAGTTTTGAAGTTATAGTTGAAGTCAGGGAGCCCGCCTGAAGAATGGAGTGGCGATTTAGTTGAAGTTGTAGTTGTAGTCAGGGAGCCCGCCTGAAGAATGGAGTGGCGATTTAGTTTTGAAGTTATGGTTGAAGTCAGGGAGCCCGCCTGAAGAATGGAGTGGCGATTTAGTTTTGAAGTTGCGGTTGAAGTCAGGGAGCCCGCCTGAAGAATGGAGTGGCGATTTAGTTTTGAAGTTATAGTTGAAGTCAGGGAGCCCGCCTGAAGAATGGAGTGGCGATTTAGTTTTTGAAGTTATAGTTGAAGTCAGGGAGCCCGCCTGGAAAATGGAGTGGCGATTTAGTCTTGAGTTATAGTTGAAGTCAGGGAGCCCGCCTGGAGAATGGAGTGGAAATTTAGTCTTGAGTAGTTGAAGTCAGGGAGCCCGCCTGAAGAATGGAGTGGCGATTTAGTTTTTGAAGTTATAGTTGAAGTCAGGGAGCCCGCCTGGAAAATGGAGTGGCGATTTAGTCTTGAGTTGTAGTTGAAGTCAGGGAGCCCGCCTGGAGAATGGAGTGGCGATTTAGTTTTGAAGTTATAGTTAAAGATAATTTGATAGGAAGTGAAAAACAACAATTAGAGGTTTTAGATGAAAGCAACAAGAAGAAGGAAGCAACAATTGGAAGATTTCAAGTAAGGCATCAATTTAGACCTAGTCGAGGAATTATCTCCTAGCGTCAAAATCTTAGTCCGATGAATCTTTCTCCTAAGATATCAACAATTGGAAGATTTCAAGTAAGGCATCAATTTAGACCTAGTCTGAGGAATTATCTCCTAGCGTCAAAATCTTAGTCCGATGAATCTTTCTCCTAAGATATCAAAATCTCAGTCTGATGAATCTTTCTCCTGAGATCACAACAATTTAGACCTAGTCTGAAGAATTATCTCCTAGCGTCAAAATCTCAGTCTGATGAATCTTTCTCCTGAGATCACAGCAATTTAGACCTAGTCCGAGGAATTATCTCCTAGCGTCGAAATCTTAGTCCGATGAATCTTTCTCCTAAGATATCAAAATCTCAGTCTGATGAATCTTTCTCCTGAGATCACAACAATTTAGACCTAGTCTGAGGAATTATCTCCTAGCGTCAAAATCTTAGTCAGATGAATTTTTTCTCCTGAGATGGTAATCGTTCGATCTATACAGTTCAAGTTTTGGTAATCAGGTGCCCACTCGAAGAATGAAGTGGCAATTTATTTTCGAAGTTTGTTGAAGTCAGGTGCCCGCCTGAAGAATGGAATGACAATTTATGATTAAAGTTTGTTGTTAAAGTCAGAAGCCCGCCAGAAAAGCAGAACGGCGTCTCAGTTTCCAAGATTTGATAAGGATAGTGAACAATCGAAAAGTGACAGAGTGCAACGGAAATCCCCAGCATGAATCGGAAGGAAGGCAACAAGGATCAGAAAAGTTAGATTCAGACTTCGAAGGAGAATAGCTTGAAGATCACAAGTAAGGAAATTCACTTCGGAGTGCAATGCAAGTTAGCCACAAAAGAAGCTTGCAACCAGAATGCGAGTCAACAGTCCGAGATGATCAACAAAAGTTAGTCACAATAAAAAAGAGCAAGGAGTTAATCCAAGTGCAGAAGTTGATGAAAGATGTGGTGTGCTCAAGACATGGCCGAGTTCACGAGCACTGCATACCTGGTCTTGATCCGAAAAGCAGCACCCGCAACTAGCAAGTATCAAGGTTCAAATTTAGAGTCTGCATGAAGCACCAACCAATACTCAAGATCAAGCTTCAGAAGACTTATAGATAGGAATCTTGTAACTAGTAGCTGATATGCTTAGTTAGTCTTTCTCATGTTTTGATTCTTGATGTAATAGCAGGACCACGGACCGGAACCTCGACGGAACGGAACCTCGGCGAAACGGCACCTCGACCGGCTCTCCACCTCGGTTACTCGATATCCTTACTCACTTCGAACTACCCGTGACCTGATTCCTTTATAGCCAAGGATATGTAGGCAGCTCGGATACAAGGGCTCGGTCACATCCTCTTCTTTTAGTTTAGTCCCTCCGAATAAGGGTCGGGTCAAAAAACACTTGTCTAGTCGTTCTTTGTCTGAAAACTCTTTGTGTTTTCAGTCAAAGAGGGGCAGCTGTAAACACGTGATTTTTGACCCTCCCGAGATTTTTTATATTTTTAGCATAAAATATTTAGTTTAGGCATAATATAGCTATTTTAGCTAATTTTGACTCTTTTACTTTATTTCTACCTTAAGAAAAAAAAAATAACAAAAAATATAGTTTTATTAATGTTTCGTAATCATTTTTAAATTTGAAAAATACAAAAATAGTACTTTATATTTTACCTTTTTATTAAAAACGAAAATTACAAAAATAATTTTTATTAATATTTTGTAGTCATTTTAAACTTAAAAAATATAAAAAAATAGTTCTTTATATCTTTATTTTTATATAAAAAACAAGAATTATAAAACAAAAAAAATAATATAATTAGTATTTTGTGGTAACTTTAATCTTGAAAAATATAAAAAATAAATTTGTTTTAATTATTAGTCTTATAGTTATTTTGCTTACGTAGTGATTAATTAATAACACCGTGTTCTCATTCTCGGTTCCGGGCGAAGAATAATATTCGGGTTCAAACTACCCGGTTTTATAATTTTCGGACATAGCCCATAATAATCCGAGCCCACCGCACGTGGGGGACACACATGGGGGACACGAACAGAACACGAGGAAGACCCATCACTATTGGGTACCCAACCCCACTTGAGAGACCCATCATTTTGGTCTTGGAATACTTGAAATACAATAGGATAAAGAAAACATAGAATACACCTAGAGGGGGGGTGCACTCACGTGAAATGAAGGGGGATTTTCGTAAGAGAAAACAAGAAAAAGAACGGACAGAAAAGGAGAGACAATAGACACAAAGAGCTATTCAGTGATGGGGAGATTTCATTTTAAAATATAAAAACAATACTACTATTCATTAAAAAAAGAAAAAGAATAGAGAGAGAGGTGGGATTGGCTTCTTCTTCAGGTTTTCAAAAAAAAAACCGAGAATCTGGAAGGAGCATACACAAAGAAGCTGCGCACGACCCCACCCCCGAAAATCCCTTCTTCATCGCTGCCCTCCTCCAGTGAATGGATTGATTCCAACGCTCAGCTTCACCTTCCTTATATCTAAGCATTCATGAGAGGACCCTAGAACGGAGGATCTCCGTCGTTACCTGTCCACCGGCGGCTACGCGCACAGTAGCTCTTCCCGTCGCCATCTTACACCGGCAATCCTTGAACTTCTTCCTTCTTCTCGTTCATAACAGCCCGCTTGAGACCTGTTAAGTTCTGGTTTTTTTGCTCGATATGGTATAAAGCCGAGGTTGGCGTTCGAATGCTTTAAATCGCCGGCGAGGTCGAGTTTGAGGTTGGAAGCTGGTTCGTTGCCGTCCGAGGTTCACGGAGTGAATCAGTGGAGACTTGGGACTCGGGATAGCTTTAAAGCTGCGGGAATGGTTACACTGTGAGTTCGTTGTTGTCTGTTGGCTGGGGTTTCATTTTCCTTTCCTCTGATTTGTCGAATTTTAGCTCTTGGGTGTGCTTCTTGGTACGTTGAAATCCTCCTTGTATTTCTCTTTAAATGTGTTAATGAGGAGATAAAAAACCTGCTGTAGGCATGATCAATACTTTTAATTAATGACTATTTCAAGAAAAATGAATTGAAAGAATTTGAATGGAATGGAAATTTGAGTCTGTCGAATTGAAGAGTTTCATTTTAATATTTTATACGTTCATGTAAATAGAATACATGTTTCCTCTTTCTTATGTTTAGTAAGTGATGATAGGTTGAATGATGCCTATTTCTTTGTTTTCTCAAAATTTTACTATTCATTAAGATTTTAATATTAGAAAAACAGAGACCTTTGCGGCACAGTACACATATATAGCTGGTATAGCATGTGATTCAAATGATAAATCTAGCCTATAATGAATCTGATTTCTTTTGTTGTCTTATGTAATTCCCGATATTAAGAGTTGAATAAGTTAGAGTGCAACATGAAAGTTAGTTGGCTTTTACGGTTCTGGAAATAAATCAGTCCAGTTGTCATTAATTACATGATCTATTTCAGCTATTAAGATGTTTAAATTTGATTTGGTACATTAATTATTGGTTGATTTTGTGTTTATGAATATAGATAAAATCAAGGTGCGTCGTGTTTAACAAAATGACAATTGTATGGCCTTCATTTGATTAATCTTGTTTTGTCCTTAGAATTCGAGGCGTGCCATTTATCAAATTTCATGGCCCTCGCAAAGTACAAACACGAAATTATTTTAGGCGCGTTAGTTAATAATAATACCTTCCTAATCATGGGTGCGCATTTATGTGACCCAAATCTAAATCTCAACGAAGTCGAAATGTGTCAAAAGTCACGGGTGCACTGGTGCAACGTGATTCGAGATACGTTTCCACTGCATTGTAATTCATTTAAAACAATAAACAATAAAAGGGTAATGAGCCCTTAAACAATAAGTGAGATGAGCCTCGCTAAAATAACACGTGAATAGCGGGGCCCTCAATAGATAATTTTTACAAAGATGCTTAGATTCCGGGATGTGCCGTTTAGCGGATTTCACGGCATTCCCAAAACAATAACGCGTTAGTATCTTTAGGCGCACATTTAATAATGCTATCTCCTTAAACCCGGGTGCACATTTATGTGACCCAAATCCAAATCTCAACGGAGTCGAAATGTGTTGACAACCACGGGTGCACTGGTGCGACGTGGTTCGAGATACATTTTCACAATGTTGCAATTCTTTGTAAAAATAATAATAATAATAATAATAATAATAATAATAATAATAATAATTTTTCTAATAATAATATCATAAGAGGTTAAAAATTAAAATTTATACATAAGTTAAGGCATATTATAAAATCGGATAAAGAAGCCAAATATGACAGTTGAGCGACCGTGCTAGAACCACGGAACTCGGGAATGCCTAACACCTTCTCCCGGGTTAACAGAATTCCTTATCCGGATTTCTGGTACACAGACTGTAATACAGAGTCATAAATTTCCTCGGTTCGGGATTAAACCGGTGACTTGGGACACCATTATTTTTCCAAGTGGCGACTCTGAATTAATTAAATAAATCCCGTTTCGATTGTCCTTTAATTGGAAAAACTCCCTCGCGCTCCCGCGGGTGCGTAAAAAGGAGGTGTGACAG